>CM076574.1:245230831-245366486 GCA_034641835.2 Pinus albicaulis | reverse complement strand
TAAAACTACCTTCCATGCTCAAATTAAGAATTACTAATCCATTTTAGTACCTTCGAGTTAACCAATTCCCTTGCAAAGTTTACGAATCTAATGAAAAATGTATTCCACAAATATTTCGATGACTTTGTGCAAGGTTTTCTTTATGATGTCCTCATAGATTCTCATAATGAAAGAGAACACAAGGAACATTTGAGACTCATTCTTTAGTATCTTCATGAGCATAAGTTGTATGGGAAATATCCAAACACACATTATTTCATAAAAATATTCACTATCTAGGGCTTGTGATTATGTTGGAAAGTATAGTTGTGGATCCTGGTAAGATTGAAGGAATAATGGAATGGTCGACAATAAATAATGCTTAGGAGATACATAATTTTATGGGGTTGGTCAAATATTATGAGAGGTTTATAGAAGTTTTTTCAAAATTCACTAACCTCATTACCTCTCTCCAACAGAAGGGGAAAATGTTTGAGTGGAAAAAGGAATGTGAGTCTATGTTTATGGAATTGAATAAGCACTTAATTTGTGCCCCTATTCTTAAAGTGTTTGATATGGAAAAATATTTCTTGGTTTGTATAGATGCACCTAACGTAGGTTTAGGCACATTATTAATGTGTGTTTTTTATGTTTTATATTATCTTTATAATTATTCACATGCATGATTCATATGCACTAGGCCCAATGGTGGGGAGGAGGTAGGGTGGGGGGGGGGGGGTGTTATAGTGGGGAAAAAACCCCTCTCCATTTTTGGGGGGTGGGGGGGGGGGTGGGGGGGTTGGCACATGATTGTTCATCCCATGGCTTTTCAATTTTGAGTGAGGAACCATGGTTGTATTCTAATATAGTTTTAATGGATTGGGGGTTTATGGATCTTGCATGAAATACATATTGTAGTGTAACATTGTAAAAAAAATACATTGAAAAATATTTTCGAGATTTTTCATGTAGTTTGGGGTTTCTAGGGTAAAATATTTATATTAAAAGCATGTTCAGGTAACATTGCATATTTTATGTTTTTTTTTAAGAATACATTTGTAACAATTAACTATACAAGTTTAAAACCAACAATGTGGAGGAATGTTAGGTCCCCATATTACTAGTATAGTCCCTTGTTGTTGTTAGTGTAAACCCCTTATTGTTATTATTGTACCCTTGTAACCCCCATATTGTTATTATTGTGCTCTTAAATTATTATTGTTAGGTCAGCTAGGATTACATTGTGGCCCCATGGACTCCTATATATAGAAAGGAGGTTTTGTAATTTGTATCATCCAAGAATTGTTCATTCATGTATTGTATTGGATATTCAAGTGGCTTATTTCTAAGACATTGATATCTCTTTTCTTCTCTTTTTTGAGTCAAGTTTCACAACATTTGGTATTAGAGCTTTGGATTCTAGGATTTTCCTGCTCCAAACCGGTCATCGTGGATTTTTCGCTATAAATTATTTTCTACTAAGGTTCAAAAGCTGAAATTTTTAGAGCGCGAAGCCGAAATCCTAAGGAAAATCGTTGCAAATTTCAGACCTTGGTTCACAATATTTTCAAAGATATGGTTTGTGAAATTTAGGGCTTTTTGTAGGATCCTGAATTTAACCTAAACAGGTCATCGCAGCATTTGCATTATAACTTTTTTTATTTGAAGATTCATAAGTTGAACGTTTTAGAGAGTGAAGCCAAAATCCTGAGGAATAACGTCGAAAAATTTCAGAGCTTGGTTCGCAATATTTTCAAAGATATGATCTGTGAAAGTTAGGTCTTTTTCAGGCTTCCGAATTTCATCTCAAAGAGGTTATCGTGGGAAAATATTCCTAACTCTCTCTCTGAGCATCGGATTGGAATGTTGCAAAAATTGGTCGTAAGTACACAAAATTTAGTTTCCTGTCTATCAATTTCAGAGCCAAAGGAGAAAACAGTGACACGTGGCAAGTCATACAAGTTCGCTCTACTGAACCAGTCCATAATTGGGTCATTGTGGGAGATTGGACATAACTTGTCTTGAAGAATCCAACGTTAGACCTATGAAATTTGAAAGAAGCTTCAAAGGATACCGCAAGGCCACCAGATATTGAGGATCTACAATTATTTATATAATCCAATTTCAATATCGAGCTCCTCAAAAGCAAGAAAAAGGTGTGTATTTTTTTTCCGAATTGCATAAGTCTTGTTTGAAGAATCAATTTGAATTGATTCCAAGGGCATATTGTAGAATAGATATCAGTATTGGGTTCTAAAAGATGCCCCGTAAAAATAACTCAACACCCATTAAGCCTTCAGAAGGCTCTACTATGACTCATGAAGATGAAGAATTGCAACATGATCTATCAAAATTACAAGAGCAAGTGCACCAAATTTCGCTCTCGCAAAGAGCAACAAAAAATGAAATGGAAGTTTTGAAGAAAGGCGTGGAAGCGAAGATGGATGGTTTGGAGAAAGACATGGAATCTAAGATGGATGGTTTGAACAATGGCATGGAAGGTAAGATAGATGGCATGGAAGTCAGGCATGGAATCTAAGATGGATTCCAGCTTAGCTAAGATCGATGAAAAAATGGAAAATATGAAGAATGACTCAGCGACATGGAAGGTTTGACAAAGTTACAACAAATGTTTCCTAATGGTGAAGATATAGTAGGTATAGGGGAAACCGTGATGAGAACAAAATAAATGTTAATCGTGATTTCATAAACTCTAATGTTGGATTGAAGAACCACCATATTCCAAAGATGGATATGAGGAAGTTTGATGGCAAGGAACTCGTAACATGGATACTACAGATGGAACAATATTTTGATCTCAATAATGTGCAAAACACACAAAAGGTACGAATTGCAACTTTACATTTAGAACAAAATACATTTGTATGGCATCGATGGCTTTTCTCCTGTAAAAAAATTGTCACTTGGTCAATTTTTACGAAGGAAATAATAGCACATTATGAGGATACAAAGAGAAACACCTTCCTTAGCCAATTGATAAATCTCAAACAAAAGGGTTCAGTGGTGGAGCACATTGAGGAATTCCAAAAATTGAATATAAGGGTAACTGACATTCTAGAGGAACACAGATCGCCAAGGGTCTCTTCACAGTAATTTTTAAGGATATGATCCAACACAGAAGCTCAAGCGTTTGAACCCGATTCATTGGAGAAGACATTCAAGTTGGCAAGAAAAAGTTGAATGTAAATTATGGCGACAAGGAAGCTACCACTCATTTCTATAAAGAGGGAAGTGTTGCTACCTCTAGATTTCCACAACCTACAAGGCTGACACCACAACAATTGGAAGAAAAAAATAGTAAAAAGCTATTTGTAATGTCTAAATGGAACACGCCAGCCTTTACAAGCACCACTGAAGAACTCCTTTGTCGGAAATATGAACAAGGCTATGTCAGAGATGGACTGAGAGGGCTTTTACCAGTTATGTCACCTCTAAAGAGAGGGTAAGAATCGGAGGCTATCTAGCTCTTCCTCAGGCTCTGCCTATAGCTATGTAAATACTTCTTCTTCAAGAAGATCTTGCTCAAAAGGATGAGCTACAACAATACATAAACATGAGCTGGAAAATAGCAGCGAATGCATAAACTTTAGAAATGCAATAAACCCTCATAGCCTTCTCATTGATAATATGGTAGTAGAAATGTGTACAAGATCTTGAGGAAATGATCACTCAAGCTGAAGAAAATCCTTCACTAAAGACACAAGTACAATGAACATGAAATACACTGCTACATATATTATGCCCAACTATGACTGTGCAATATATGAAGGAGGACTGCTGCAATATAATGATACAATGAAGATATGGAAATATGAATCTCAAATAAAGAAGGGGGAGATGGATCTCAACCCCTGGAAACTATAATAAACAATCCCTAAATGGATTGGCTACAATACATACAAAATGGCAAATCTGCAGAAATGCTGGAGTTGTTGGAGCAGTTGCAACTCTAAAATGAGAACATGAAGGAGATGGCTGAATAATTCTACATAAAATGTATATACCTCCTCCAATGGAAATCTAGAGTGAAAGGCTGATCCTTTCACCAAATATTCACCCTCCAAAATTTTGGTGCAACCCCTCACTACAATTGCACTCAAGAACTACACAGTCAAGGAGAGGAACTGCACTTTTAGGTGATGGGAAGAGATTGGCCTCCTACCAAGATATGAGAAATGGAGCTGATATCTCCCCTATTGATCTCCTGGATGCATAAAATCTTCCTCCTCTGAAATCTGAGCTCCGGAATGATGATGTGAGAGCCTTCACTGCAACCCCAGCAACACAATGGCTCTTGCTGCAAGAATCACCGCACTGAAAGGAATAGCTTTGGCCTTGAGCCAACATGTGGAGAAGATGAAGATCAAACCTTCAAGAGCTTCTCAAGAAGGGAGGGAATCCTAATCATGAAATCTCTTGTGCTAAACAGCACAGCTATCACAGTTGTGCAACTATAGAAAGCAATCAATTCGAAATATCCAATCTAGCTCAAAATGGTTGCTTTCCCCTCCTTTTATGCAAATGAAGGCTCCTTAGCCATGGACCCCACACATTAGGGTTTCCCCCTCCTCATGCAATTTCGTAGGCTTCCCAAGCAAGCCACACCTCCATGTTAGGTCCCTATATGACTAGTATAGTCCCTTATTGTTGTTAGTGTAACCCCCTTATTGTTATTATTTTACCCTTGTAACCCCCATTTTGTTATTATTGTGCCCTTAAATTATTATTGTTAGGTCGGCTAGGATTACACTGTGGCCCACTAGGATTACATTATGGCCCCATGGACTCCTATATATAGAAAGGAGGTTTTGTAAATTGTATCATCCAAGAATTGTTCATTTATGTAATGTATTGGAGGTTGCCCCCTCGAAGTGGCTCATTTCTAAGGCATTGATATCTCTTTTCTTCTCTTTTTGGAGCTGGTTACACAACACTCCATCTATTGTGCAGTTTGACTTGGTCAACATGACCTAGCCCTCTTTGTAATTAACCCTTTTCACACATGGGGTGTGCATACAAGCTCCAATGATGCTCCTCTTTCATAATGTGAGGGATTTTATTGATGTTTTCCATAACAATGGGCCTCCTTACCCATTTATTTAGCTACAATATGATAAAAGAAAAATTTTAATGTTCCATTTAGCCATGTGCTAAAATGGGAACATTAAAGGATTTGCTACAGTTGTGATAGAAAATACACTAAAGGTCATAAGTGTGATGAGAAGAAATTGTTTTACATAGATTGTGAAGAGGAAGAAGAAAATGAACAAGAATAGGATATACACTAGGAACCAACCCTAGAAGAGGAAGAAATGAGTCCGACCATATTGTGTAATGCACTGGTGGGAATTACCACTCCTCAAACTCTCAAGATAGAAGGAAATATCAAGAAGAAAAAGGTAATAGTGTTGATTGATTTAGGTAGTACCCATAATTTTATTCATTGTAAGGTAGGCAAGGAATTTAATTGTTTCCTATACCCAACAACAAAATTTCAAGTGATGGTTGCAAATGGAGGAACTATAAATTGCTCTAGAAAATGCCATAATATCAAGCTAACCATGGGGGAATATGTATTGAATAGTCTAATGCTTTCCATTCCCATGGGAGGTGTTGATCTTGTACTAGGAGTACAATGGTTACAATCTTTGGGGACGATAGCTTTTAATTTTCAAGAAATTTTCTTGAATTTCTTTTCATAATGAAAGGAAGTCGAATTACAGGGTATTGCAAGGAATCCAGGAAAGATAATAAGCTATAATTTCATGACAAAGCTTCTAAAGAAATAACAACGAGGCGTAATTTCACAATTATTCTCACTAGAAGTTCCAACATCAAAATCATCTATTTCTGCAGATCTCCAAAAAGTCTTGGACAATCATTCCAAGGTTTTTGAAACTCCCAAAGGACTCCCACCTATTCATGATCATGATCATGTTATTCATTTGATTCCAGGAAGTGTTCCTCCAAACATCAGGCCTTATAGATATCCTTATGTCCAAAAGAGCGAATTTGAACGTATGATAGTAGAAATGTTAGAGGATGGTATAATTCAACCTAGACAAATTTCTTTCTCTGCTCCTGTAGTATTGGTACACAAGAAGGATGGATCATGGCACATGTGTTTAGATTATAGGGAGCTCAATAAGCTCACCATTAAAGATAATTTTCCCATTCCTGTGATTAATGAATTATTCGATGAATTAAATGGAGAAATTTATTTTACCAAGTTGGATCTTCATTCAGGATATCATCAAATTAGAATGAAGACCGAATATATTATGAAAACAACATTTCAAACTCACGAGGGTCATTATGAATTATTGGTCATGCCTTTTGGCCTTACCATTGCACCTTCTACATTTCAAGAATTGATGAATTCCATTTTCAAACCCTTCCTTAGAAAATTCGTGCTACTATTTTTTGATGATATACTAATCTACAACAGGTCTTGGAAGGATCATGTTCAACATGTTGACAGAGTGCTCAAACTATTGTAGGAGAAAAAATTATATGCAAAAACATCCAAATGTTTCTTTGGAGTACAAGAGGTGGAATATCTAGGTCATATTGTATCTCACAAGGGTGTTAAGGCAGCCTCTAACAAAATTAAAGCCATTAAAGAATGGAAAGTCCCCACAACCATAAAGTAGTTGCGAGGATTTCTCGGGTTAACAGGGTATTTTCAAAAGTTTGTTAAGAATTATGGGAGAATAGCAGCACCTCTAACAACATTATTGAAGAAAGATGCATTTTCATGGACTCCTGAAGCAACTAAGGCCTTTGAACATCTTAAAGAGTCAATGTGCCTAGCACCGGTCTTAGCTATGCCAGACTTCACAAAAACCTTTATTGTGGAATGTGATGCCTCAGAAAATGGAATTGGTGCAGTTTTAATGCAGGAAGGAAGACCCATTGCTTTTGAAAGTCGTCCAATCAAAGGAAAGTATTTACAAAAACCTATTTATGAGAAGGAAATGTTAGCAATACTACATGCACTAAAGAAATGGCGAACTTACCTAATGGGAAGACACTTCAAGGTAAAATTGATCATGATAGTCTTAAACACTTTTTGGAACAAAGAATATCTTCAGAAGAGCAGCAAAAATGGGTCACAAAGATGTTGGGTTATGACTTTGAAATAATCTACAAAAAAGGGAAGCTAAATGTTGTTGCAGATGCACTCTTAAGAAAGAATGAAGAGGTGGAAGCATTGCTTTGTGTCATTTCTATTATCCAACCAGATTGGATAACCAAAGCAAGGGATGAATGGAAGAAGGACGAAGAAGTGTGGACACTCATTCAAAAGTTGCAGCAAGATCCTAGTACATCTGATACATTTTGTTGGAAAAATGATTCCTTATGACACAAAGATCACTTATATCTTTGTAAGAATTCCCAACTAAAACAAAATATTCTTTTGGAATTGCACACTTCTCCTTTTGGAGGACACTCAGGATTTTTAAAAACTTACCACAGGGTGAAGAAATAATTTTTTTGGGATGGCCTTAAATCTGATATTCAAAAGTTTGTGGCGGAATGTTTGGTTTGCCAGCAGAATAAAGTGGAGACAATTAAGACCTCGGGACTTCTACAACCTTTATCCATTCCAAGTCAACGTTGGGAGGAGATTTCAATGGATTTTATCACAGGTTTACCTAAGTCCGAAGGAATGAGTGTCATCATGGTGGTAGTTGATAGACTTACCAAGTATGCACACTTTTGTGCATTATCTCATCCATTTAAAGCAAGTACAGTTGCTACTACATTTATGGACACAATTCAAAAGTTACATGGAAACCCAAGGGTTATTGTGAGCGAAAGAGATCCCATTTTTACTGGAAATTTTTGGACGGAGTTATTTTCTTGTTTGGGTACTCAATTAGCTCATAGCTCATCTTATCATCCTCAATCCGATGGTCAAATTTAGACAGTAAATAAATGTTTGGAAGGATATATTCATTGTTTTGTATCTGATAAACAAACACAATGGGTCAAGTGGTTACCTCTAGCTGAATGGTGGTATAACACTTCCTTCCATACTGCAGCAAAAATGACCCCATTTATGGCACTTTATGGATATCATCCACCATCCATCACATCATCTTTAATAGAAAATTCGAAGGTTCAAGAAGTGGAAGATCACATCGAGCATCAACAAGAAGTTCTCCAACTCGTAAAGGAAAACCTGAATTTGGCACAAAATAGAATGAAACAATAGGCCGATCAACATCGCAGCAAGATAATTTTTGATGTAGGAGACTGGGTATTTTTACGACTACAACCATTAAAACAAATGTCCCTCAAGTAAGCTAAGAAGGATAATAAATTATTGCAAAAGTACTATGGTCCTTACAAGGTGTTGCAAAATATTGGTACTATGGCATACAAATTGGAGCTTCCTGCTTCTTCACAAGTGCATCCAATTTTCCATGTTTCATGCTTAAAGAAGGTTATAGGTGAAAATATTCCAGTTCAAACAATATTGCCAGAACTTGATGAGGAAGAAAAAATCATATTGGAACCTGAAGCGGTCATGGAAACAAGAACTCGACAGCTATGAAATCGATCAATTTCAGAGTATCTCATTAACTGGAAGAACTTATCCACTGAAGATTCTACATGGGAGGATGAAAATTTTATACATAAGCACCCAAAGCTACTCAAGCATTGAGGACAACACTTTTTTGAAGGAGAGGGACATGTTAGGTCCCTATATTACTAGTATAGCCCCTTATTGTTGTTAGTGTAACCCCCTTATTGTTATTATTGTACCCCGGTAACCCCCATATTGTTATTATTGTGCCCTTAAATTATTATTGTTAGGTTAGCTAGGATTAGATTGTGGCCCCACTAAGATTACAATGTGGCCCCATGGACTCCTATATATAGAAAAGAGGTTTTGTAATTTGTATCATCCAAAAATTGTTCATTCATGCAATGTATTGGAGGTTGCCCCCTTAAAGTGGCTTATTTCTAAGGCATTGATATCTCTTTTCTTCTCTTTTTGGAGCTGGTTTCACATGATTGTTCATCTCATGGATTTTCAATTTTGAGTGAGGAACCATGGTTGTATTCTAATATAGTTTTAATGGATTAGGGGTTTATGGATCTTGCATGAAATAGATATTGTAGTGTGACATTGTAAAAAAATAATACATTGAAAAATATTTTCGATTTTTCATGGTTTGGGTTTCTAGGGTAAAATATTTATAGTAAATGCATGTTTGTGTAACATTACATATTTTATGTTTTTTTTTAAGAATACATTTGTAACAATTAACTATACAAGTTTAAAACCAACAATGTGGAGGAATGTGTTATAGAATACACATCTCATAAACTTAAGAATCATGAAAGGGACTATCTTAGCCATGCTTTGAAGTTAACAATTGTTGTATTGACACTAAAAATATGGAGGTGTTATATAAGAGGAAGAAGCTTAAAATTAAGGACTAAAGATGATAGTCTTTAGGATATATTCACTTAAAGAGATCTCAATGGTCATTAGCAATGTTTGAGTAAGTTGTTCAATGAATATGATTTTGTGATTTCTTGTATCAAAGGGAAGTAAAATCAAATGGAAGATGCACAAAGTTTGGGACATAGAAATCAATCAATGGTATTATTGGAGGTAGAGCTGAGAGACAATGTACTAAGTTACCTTTAGGAAGACCATCAGTACAAGGAAATAAAAAACATATTGGAAAGTGGAATGTTGTAGAAGCAAATTGTGACGTTTACTTACTAGAATCAAATCAAATCTTATGATACATGGAAACAATGTGTATAATTGAGAAAGAGGAATTTTGAAGGTTGGTGTTATAAGAAGCTCATTGCAAACCTTATGCAACTCATATTGGGGGAACAAAGACATATAGAAAAACCAAAGGATATTTATTTTTTCTAGGTGTGAATAGTGAAATAAATTGAGTTGTTACTTGATTCCTAGAGTGTCTACTATTCAAAGTAGAGAAACATCATTCTACTGGTCCACTTTAGCCCAATGAAATCCTTTAAAACAAGTGACAGGTTATTTCCTTTTAATTTATAGTCAGTATAAATTGACCCTGCAAAGTCATGATTATATTATCGTGGTTGTGGATTTATTAACCAAGACTGCTAAATCCATTCCAATTATGAGTACCTATGATGTTGTAGCAATAGTTCAAATATCTCTTATTGAAAAATTTTCATTACATGTGATACCCAAAAAAATGATTTCAAGCAGAGACTCGTATTTCACATCTTGATTTTTGACCTACATTCAAACCTCTCTCGGAACATAACAAAATTTTAGTATCGTTTATCATCCTCAAATAAATGGCCAAATTAAAAGGGTTAGCCAAATTTTGGAGGATGTATTAAGGATGTATGTAACAGATGAACAAATAAATGGGAAAAATCTATTCATATAGATAAATTTGTATACAAAAAAAACTGATCCAAGCCTCCCGATTCTTGCAAGTCAATTGGGGTTCTTGCTATGGGGTTGGGAGCGAAGGGAGCGTTGGTGATCAAATCAGATAAATCAATAGTAAATAGGTACAACAATCTATTTTAAGGAATTAGCTTTCTATGCCCACCACTTCTATGGATATTCTGGACTCACCATTGCTATTCTAGGGTATACTCACTCTATCGAAGACCTCAAATCGCTATGCTCAGGCTTTGAAACGAAATACATTATTTTTGAAATTATTTGATAGCGTTATTACATAGATAAAGAATTGACCACGTTTAATCCAATCTGGTCGATGGAACAGAAGATCCGGAAAAGTATATTCATATAGTTAAATTTGTATACAACAACAACTTTTGTAATTCCATTTGTATGTCTCTGTATGAATTTTTATGTGGGAGTCCTTGTCGAACCTCTCTAAGTTAGGATTTTTAGAGGATCATGCAATGTTAGGCCTTATAAAATATTGCAATAGATGGAAGAGAAAATGGTACAGGTCAACAATAGACCTAAAGAACCCAAGTGTTTCCAAAAAAGTTGTGCTAATGCAAACATGATTAATATAAATCTATAAAGAAGATGGTGAAGTTTTTATCAAAGTTAAACCATCAAAAAGTTCATTCATATTTGGGAAAGGAACAAGCTATCTCCAAAATTTATGGGACTATTCAAAAGCATTAAAATGATGGGATTTGTTGCATATTATATTGAGTTACCAATGTATTTGAAAAATATTTATGATGTATTTCATATTTCAACACTTAAAAGTAAATGTTTACTATGTATCATATTTTGGATTGCAATAATTTACAATTTTTCGAGGGAACTTTTATGGTACAACCATATGTCATTCTAGACTAGTGGGTTCATTAGATGGGAACAAGACATTTGAGTAGGTAAATCTCTAATGGGAACAATATAGTCTAAATTTTTCCACTTAGGAAGACTCAAATTATGTGTGTCGATACTTGTTTCATCTTTTTGTTTAGCTAACACTTTAGAATGAAGTGTTATGAAGAGGGAGTATATGCAATTATCAATATTTTGTCTAGATTAGTATTCGAACATGTTTTTCCTAGACTATAATGTATGTAATTAGGTATGTTTCTTTTAATATTATATGTGTGCTCAAACATGTATCTTCTATGATAATAACATATGAGTTTCATACCTTTGTGATATATCTTATGGTTGGCCCTATATGTAATACACAACTTTACTTTTAAAATAACTATTGATATCTCATGCTAATTAAGTGAAAATAAAAATAGTTTACTTGGTATTACTAACTTATCATGTGTCATGGATATTATTTACATGTCCATTAATGGGAAATTGGCTATAGAATCTGGAATAAATGTGATAAACAATGTGAATAAATTCAATAAATAATCATGATAAACAACCTTAAATTTTAGGCAATTACATCTCATTACCTAAAATAAACTTCTTGAAAAGAGCATAGTGTCAACAAAATTTGTTACATCCATTTTGAGTAAATAACAATATGAATGAGAATATTTAGTTTATCAAAGTTATAGAACCTTAATTTCAAATCTCTCGTGGTGCAAATCTCTGTTTTGAGTATAAAAACTAAGGAAATGTTTGTATCTTGAGAGATCTTATCCCTCTGGGCACTAAACATATCCAGAGTTAAGAGGGATCCCGGTTGGTTTGATATATATATATATATGAGCTTGTTATTTAAGACAATCTACTTGAAGCTCTGTTGTTAGACCGTAAAACCTAATAAGCCCCTCTTCTATACCATAAAACCCAATAAGAATATATGTCCTTGTCTTTGCAAGAGTTGAGGATATTAACTATCCTTGATTTTATTTTATTTTTGATGCTATCATTTGATCTCCTAAATAAAACTCAATAACAATTGTATCCACGCTAAGTTTTTATGAATATCTGAGAGACATATTCCAGTCAATTTTCATGTGGATGTTAAAATTAATGGTTGACATACTCTAAACTAAACAACTCTAATAAGTTTTAACGTGAACAAAAAAATATAATCAAAATGTAGAACTGCATGTACCATATTTTATTTTTTTCACGATCAATTTTCTCTTCACACTAAAGAATAAAATTTCAAACATATAAAAGAAAATGAGTAACATACATAACAAATTAGAAACATCTAATCTTTAAAGGTTCTATAACAAAGTGAGAAAGGTCATTTTTCCCTAAGTTTTTCTTGGAATAAATGCATCCACAAAGTTATAAATTCTTTGTTTAGTGTAATGGTTTCCTTTGCTCATTCAAGGTTATGATATTTGTTATGGAAATTTTATTTTGATCTAGTTAAAAGCTTATCATAGGTTGATAAAACATAAAGGGCAAAAACATCCATTTGTAAATTTACTATTTTATCTCAATTTTATTTCAATTATTAACTATTATTTTTTTATTTTTTATTTTTTTAAATGTAATTTGGCCATTAGAGAATAAACCTTCATCCATAAATTTACTATTCTATCTCAATTTTATTAAAATGATTAATTATTAATTTTGTATTAATGTAATTTGACCATTAGGGAAGAATACCATAGTCAAAACCATGGCTTGCAAAAACCTAGAGCCCAAAAACCTGCAGTGAAATTACTATTTTATCTCAACTTTATTTTAATTATTAATTATTAATTTTTTTATTTATTTTAATTATTATTTTTATATTTAATTTGACAAAGTAAAATTGCTAATACTTATTGGCCAGATTTTAAAAATATTCACATATTTAACTCTTACACATCTTACATCTAACGTCTACACATTTAACATCTACACATCTACCCCATACTGAATTGTAAAGCACCTCTCAACTTAATATAATACATAATAAACAACTATATATATAATTAAAAAACAAAAACTTAATAAAATTCACCACAATGTGCTCCTTTTGTCAATCCAATAAAATATTATTAACAATATCGAGAAATTGATAGAATTGTGAAATATAAATGGGATAGCTTGAAAATAAACATTGCACAATATTATTATTCTCTCACCAGACATGGAACAATTACACGCATTCTAGAGACCACTTTAAAATAATGTTTGTTGTCCTATGCTTCTTCCATAAACAAAGGAATATGCCTTCTTCCTTTCAAATGCAAATCAAATCTCTTCCCATTATAACACAAGTAGATATATAACACATGGGAGGGAATATTTGGTGAGGACAATGATCTTATATAACATACATGGTAAGCAATATGTGGTGAAATTACACAAAGGAAAATCATGGTACACATAGGACAATCATGGTAGGGAATATATGGTCAAACTACACATAGGACAATGATCTCTAAGGGGTACATCCACCTTGCATTTGTGGGCCCATATGCAAAAACATGTGCCCTTCCCCACCAATACAAGCTACCCAAAAGAAATATTCATTACACCTACCAAACTTGCAAAACTCCTCCAAGGGAGTCTATGGCAACTCCCATAAGGCCATATGGGCCAAATATTTCCCTTGGCATGTAAAGAAAGCAAAAGTTGGTGTTGCCAAAGTTGAAGGTGCCCTTCATTTGGAACATATGAAAAGCAAGTCCACTTCAACATTTTTAATGGGAAAATTGAGGGTTTGCTCATCAATCTTAATATGCCTTATCGAACACCATAAGATCATGATTACCAAACCATGGAATACGTGGCAACCTCTAAAGTGGGTGTTTAACGGTCACATGAATCTACCCGTTGAATAAAGAGGTCGCCATCTTCGCGAACAATTCTGAAGAAGAGAGAGAAGGTGGGACCCATTTGTAACACGTAAAAGAGATGATGACAGTAAATGTAACGGCAATCACGGCGTGTGCATGTGTCGGCAGATCTGATCTGCATGTGATTGATCTGTAGCCAACTCTTCGCCACATGGGACCCAACGAGACAGATTGCTTGCTGATCTCTGCTTCTGGAGGCACGGGCTTCACGTCTGTTCTGTTCAGTGGAGAGCCGTTCGTGGGTGTGCCTTGGAAGGAATATTGACTTGCAGAGTTTTTACAGCAATATTATATTTGTTTAGAAAATATTTGTGGAAAATTCAGGAATCGTTGATTGAGAGAAGGTGGTTAGAATATTTGCTTCGGTGTACAGAGATAGTTGTTGGAATATACATTGACATATATGCCATGAGCATGAATATTGTGGGAACATACATTGACATATATGTCATGAGCATGGATATTGACTCACTCATCAACATGGCAAATGCAAACTCTTTTTCAGATTATTTAGTGATCATCTTGGAAGGAATACATTGACATATATGCCATGAACATGAATATTGTCTCACTCATCAACATGGCAAATGTAAATTCTTTTTTCAGACTATTTAGTGATGATGAATTACACTGGCTGGTTGGAAATCTGTCGACCAAATCTATTCTGATGTGATTTTCACCGAAAGATTTTAATCACAATTTATTTTTAATTTTGTTTTTATATTTTGAGTTTGATAATTAATGGTTGTTTTTTATATTCTGAGTACTATCATTTATTTCTTAATATGATATTTATGGTTAGTTTATAAACTTTCTTAGATTAGTGTTTATGGTATTTTTGTAAGGTTGGAAATCTATACATTAAGTGTTAACAGTTCGGTGGTTATTTTTTTTGGTTATATTTCTTGTATTTTGTTATGTTTCTTGCAAGTTATTAGTCATTTGATTAGGTTAACACTATATTTCAAAAACTTATTACTGTAATTTTGTTTTTAGATATTAATAGAAATTATCAATGATCAGATATTAAAAAAAAACTATCTTATTTAAATCAGAAAATAGAGAATATGAATAGTTGTACTAATCATGGAACGTTCACACCATCTTCTAAAAGATAGGTTAGTATGAAAAGGTAACCCACCAAAATTATGGACTTATGTATATAATTTGAGGCCATAGAGTCATATGGATCAGGCAATGAGACCAACCTTATAATTGTGTCTTGAGCAATATTATAACTTTTGATACCCATTGCAATGACCCATGTGATGAGTTAAAATATCACGAGCTAGTATATCATGGCACAAATGCTAGCTCACAAGGGTAATCTATGTCATTGTAAGTGAGGTCACTCACACATCAAAGGGGTTATGATTGATTAGTGGTTTATTGATTATCTAAGCATTAAGAGGGGAAAGTTGAATTGTTATAAAAAAGTTGGTATTTATGTATTATAATTGTATTAATTAACATTGTTATATAAATATTTTTTAATACATGTAATTTATTAGTTAAAAGGTTAGTTATAATTATTATTTTGTAAGGTGTTTTTTTTTAAACAACTCCTCTAGCGTCCAATGTGTCCATGTGTGAGCCATTGATCCTCTAGCTTCCACTTTGTCTATGTTCCAGCTTACATATTGGATCAAATGTTACACAATTGAAATGTTTGTGTCATTAGATCCACAAGTAAATAGTTTTACATATGTTTTTTATAATATTATTATTTTTTCTTTTTTAATAATTTAGATTGAATTTAGGTTTTGGTGACTTTAAGTTAAAATGTTATTAATAAAAACTTGTTATATATTTTAACCTCAATTTTTTTAATAAAATTTAAATTAATAAGTTAATAAAACTAAATTTTACATAAATTAGTTTAATGAATAAAAAAATATGTAAAATACATAAACATTAAATTTTTCAGTTTGTGCAAATGACAATGTTCATTACTTTTGCTATTCGATTTATTTACCCATACTAAATAAAATAATAATAAACTATAAAAACAATCCATGGTATTGACACGTGGTATTCATGTGGAGTATAGTTTTAAAGGAGGAAATTAGGATGATTTAGAGTGAAAAGAGAATTGATCCCTCTGATAAATAATATAGATCTAAACTAACTATTTAATAATAAAAAAAATTAATTGTTTATAACCATTATTCTTTTAAAGTTTTACTTAATAAAATGTATCTAAATTTTCATACATCCAAATATATGTAGTTTTTCTTGTTCTATATTATTTTTGTTACAACTATTTTATTATTCCAAAAATACATAGTTTTTTTTGTTATATGTTATTTATGTTACAATTGTTTTATTATTCATGAGTGATATTTCTTAATATACAAAAAAATTAAATTAATAATGAAAAATTTTAAAATATGTGTTTTTTTTTTAAATTTCCAAATTATTTCAGAGGACATGATTTATCTTGAGCAATAATGATGAATGTTCATAAAACTATATACATATCTTTAATTACCTAATTGTAGCTAAAAAATCTTACATGTTTTTTACTTTATAATCATAAAAAATTTTCATATCATATGATGTCAAACTTACTCAACTTTTTATTCAAAAATTTAAAACAAAGTTTTTCAGTACATAATTTTAGCTTTTAGATTTTTTTTAAAATTTTTCAATTCCAAACAAAACTTACAAAAGAAAAAACCCACTTAATCCTTACTGTAGATTATAGTTTTACAAAACTGACACTATGTGATTAACAATAGAGTAAGTTGAGACAACCCTAAGTAGTTTTTTTGTACAAGTTTTATCATAACCTTTCCCTCCATCCAATATATATTGTAGAGTGTTCTGAAGAGAGAGTGTATTCTAGTTTATAAACTGATCCAAAATCAAAGAAAATGGCTAGGGATTTCACAAGCTATTAGTTTGTAACTTGATCCACAATCTAATAAAATGGCTAGGGATGTCACAAGTTATCATTCACATAGTGATTTATTGACGTTCTCAGTTGAAATGGATCCTATTAGATGCATGGTGGCCAAAGACACTAAAAAATTCAAAATAGATATACGTTATGAAATCCATATTGTCTACAAATCATCCAAATTCCCCATCTTATACAACAATTTCTAACAATAACCGCTCAATTTACTCTCCAATTCTTGAAACCCCCACCCATGCTGGGGAGATCACAGTGTAAAATCAAATGTTCCTGTGGTTTTTTTAAAGGGTTCATAAGCAAAACATACAATGAGAAAGTCAATATTGTGGTATAATAATTGATTTTTGAATCATTGTGACAAAAAAAACATCACATTAGCTCATAAAATATATATAATTCTATAAGGATCTAAGATGATAACAAAGTTTTGAATCATTATAACTAGGTGACAACCAAAACTAAGTTTTAGCCACAAGAAAAAGGACACAACAAATCACATAATATATCAAGGGTTGCAATGAACCCCATACATAGTCATGGACATCATGGAAATGAACCTCATACATAGTGATGGGTGTCATGGAAATTCTAGTGCACATAGAACACCACCCTAAAAAATTTATACTCTTGATCAATTTAGAATAACCTAATATGTCTAAATTGGGTGCCAAGGTGGATGGTACAATAATTGAGGATGCTTCTTAAAGGGTAAGGGAATTTAGATACTCTATCCTTCCACCAAAGCTATAAAAAGTGAGACTTGTAGATTATAGTTTTACAAAATTGACACTATGTGATTAAGAATAAGTTACAAACATCAGGTATTTAAAAAGTAACAAGAGGAAGGTACACGAGGTCCATGGTAATTAATGTGATTCTTTGTACTATTTTTATTTAAAATAATAATTTATATTTGTATTTTTTTAAATGAGTATTGTTAAATGTGTAATTGAGTAAAATGTATATTAAATTGATATTCTAATTTTTAATATATTTATTTAAAAAATTAAAAGTATGGCAAGTTTTGTTTTATTAAGCTTTACTCTAGATGTGTAGAGAATGAATCCATCTCAAGTCCCAAAGAATATTCTCATGTCCCAAACAAGATTCTTCTTTCTCTTCTTATTCTAGCTTTAGCTTGCACCTTGATACTCCTCCTCTCCTCCTCCTTGCACAAATTTAAACTATGAGGCACAAGGTAGTTGTTGCATATAGGAGCATTTAGATATGATAAGAAAATGTGATACTCTATTGTAATTTTCTCTACAAATGTGATGGAAAGTGTGCCCTAAATGTTGAAAATTTCATGGTTAATGTAGTATAAGCTACATGCAAATTTACAGTCTTGTATACAAGATCAAGAAATCCATGCCCAATATCCAACACTATAGAGCAAGCCATATTGATCAATTCAACACTTGCTTCCGAATCTCTTTAGGTTTTCTCAATAAAATTATTGTTACTGCTCTTGAACTGATCAAAGCCATCATTGTTGCATATAGGAGCATTTAGTTCTGATAAGAAAACTGTGATATTGTGTTATAATTTTCTTTACAAATGCGTTGGAGTTGTTTTCTCAATAAGATTGTTTTTACTGCTCTTAAGCGTTGAAATCTATCGTTGTTGCATATAGGAGCATTTAGCTCTGATAAGAAAAGTGTGATAGTGTGTTATAATTTTCTCTACAAATGTGTTCGAGTTCTTTTCTCAATAAACTATTTTTTACTGCTCTTAAGTAATTAAATCCATCATTGTTGCATATAGGAGAATTTAGCTTTGATAATAAAAGTGTGATACTCTGTTATAATTTTCTCTACAAATGTGATGGAAAGCGTGCCATGAATGTTGGCAATTTCATTGTTAAAGTAATATAATCTAAATAGAAATTCATTTCTTCTACACGAGATTAAGAAATCAATGTCGAGTAGCCAACACCATGAAACAAGACATGTTCGCCAACTCCATAAATGCTACTAAATCTCTCTCCATGTTGGAGTTATTTTCCCAATAACATTATTTTAATTTCTCTTGAAGTTATGAAAGCCATCTCTCCATACATTTTTTACTATATGTACAAAGAACAAAAGAAACGAACTTCATATCATTGATACTGAAAACAAGAACATGGTATACACCAGGGGGATCAATGGTAAAGAACAATGTGATCTTTTGAATAGTTTCAAATATCATGAAGAAAATAATGCATAGGTGACCAAATAGGAAGTGATCAACATTAAATATGGAGGAACTACACCAAAACAACCTTTGATTTTGAAAGTAGAAAATCACAATCTATTTCTTTACTCATGAGCATTCATGTTGGCATGATCATACAAGGTCTTTAGCTTAACTTCAACATAGGCCTCCTGATTTTTAAGGCTCAAGGAAGCAGTATTTCAGTAAGATTTCATTGTAACATGGTCCTTGCCTTTTCTTGATATAATTATTTGTTAAATTAATAATCATTTCTTTAATTTATTCAAATAAATTAATTTTAAATTTTTAATATATATATATGTATGTATATATGTATGTATATATGTATGTATATATGTATGTATATATGTATGTATATATGTATGTATATATAATAATGTTCTACAAGTTGTGCTAAGAAGAGGCTTCAGAGTTTAAGAACTATATCTTAGATCTGAGCACATGATGCTATTAAAATTTATGAAACAAATTCAATTTTTACAACTTGTATGTTTAAATATGTGATTTTGGAAGTGATGATGCCTTCTTTAGACACTTGATTAGTATTGTGGAAGAACTTTTAGTATATTATTAAGGACTATGAATAGTTCTTGTAGCAGTTGCATTATTTATTTTAATATCCTTTCCTGCTAATACATATACCTAATCCATGAAAATCTGGTTATCCATGAAAAACTGCAACCATGTGTGCAATGATATATGCTAATCATTTCAATTTTATGTTGATGACAAGTTATTTTATCATTTGTTAAGTAAGCCTTTTATTTTTTTATGTTTATAATAGTTTAGAAGCATTGATATCAATCTAATAAATTGATATTGCAAATCAAATGATGTTTGTGACATGTCTGTAGGTGTTTCCATTCATAAATTGCTTACTCATTTTGTCTCGAGATTGCTAGATAATAGTGAAATAAATAAAGTGTTGATCTAAGTGATCCAGAGAGGCATTCATGGCGAGCTTGGAAAACCAGGCATGAAGATGCTTCTAATTTTCAATGAATTAGTCTTTAAAAGTTCCTAGCTTTATTTTAATTACATAAATGCATTGAAAACCAACTGATAGTATTTATTTTAGTTGTTTTATTTGGACGTGTTGCAAGATAACATTTACTGCTATACAAGTTTTGAATCAAATTATTATGTAACAATTGTGCCAAGAAATTTTCAAATTATTGCTATTCAGCTATACCTTATCAGTTTAGTATGTTTTCAATCAAGAAGAGTCTTCAAAATTTAAGAACTGTATCTTAGATCTGATCACATGATTCTATTAAAATTTATGAAACAAATTAATTTTTTACAAATTGTATGTTTAAATATGTGATTTTGGAAGTGATGATGGCTTCTTTAGACACTTGATTAGTATTGTGGAAGAACTTTGAGTATATCATTAAGGATTGTGAGTAGTTCTCATAGCAGTTGCATTTCTTATAACAAATTTTCATACCCTTTGCATAAGCTATTGTATATACAGTTCTAACATGTTTCCCCCAAACGTTACCTATATGGTGAGTAGTTCATGTAGCAACTGCATTACTTCTAATAGAGTTTTATATCCTTTTTACAAGCTATTGTATACGCAATTCTAACACATTTCCCCCAAGTGTTACCTATATGGTGACTAAGTGCTGATGTCTTCTTTAGGCACTTGATTAGTATTGTAGAAGAAATTTGAGTATATCCTTAAGGATTGTGAGTAATTCATGTACCAGTTTCATTTCTTATGAAATATTTTTATATCGTTTGGATAATATATTATATATACAGTTATACTATGATATGGATACACATTCCCCACAAGCGTTACCATATGGTGACTATTGTCCAATTTCCTATATTTAGATAAATATAATTAAGTGATTAATGGTTTTTGAACATAAAAGTTACTATGATGACCTTTTATCTTAGGATAACTCCTTAGTGCTGAGTTTCGATCTGCATGACGAAGATGCATAGATCGCTTCACAGGAAAACCCTTTTCCTATTGATAGTATGTGGTAGTTGTATGAATGGAATACTTATATTGTCCTCACTCTCATAAGACTCAGGCACGGTTAAATTTTTTTTGGTAAGTCTATATACAAGTTATACATAATATGTAGTAAGAAATGTTCTTTAATAATAACAGTCACTGAAAGGGGAAATGATCTCAATGCACCCCTCTAGATATACAATGTATCAAGATATTATTCTCATTTGGTGACACATGGAAATTCCAATACCAAAACTATTTCACATTGTCCCTCACATTATAAAATATTCTATCTTGATAAGGTTTCCTACATATATTAGCCAAAAATGCAAGTTTATTATTCTCATGTTATTGAATCCTAACTTTTTAATTCATCCATAAATGTTTACTTAATGTTGTGTACATTATTGTTTTCATTGACATCAACCGATTTGATGTAGTTCCTTTTCCAACAACACCTGTAAATAATGCCCTACTAGCACTTATGCCATATTGAGATTGATATTTTGCAATTTTTCTAGGGGTTGATGTCATATTTCTTGATACTAACTAATTTATCTTCACCTATTTGGAATTTCTATTGCCCAATAATTGAACTATATTTCTTAGATATTTGTTCTTTAAAAATGTATTTAAGAATTAAGCTTGTGCTATGATATATATAGCTTGAAAATTATTTTTGATCGCCCAATTTACTTTATCTTGAACTATTCATTCATGAATTAGTGGCCTCATTTCTTCAATTTTAGTTGATTCTATATTATCTAGAAAATTATCATCAAAGACAATTTCTTGGAACTTCTAATTAATGTCCATGTTTTTCTATGTGTGCTACGATCTCTGTTTTGTACCTATACATCTCCTTCATGCTCTCTATTTTCCTTTAATGATGTTCTCATTTTTTTCATTTAAAATAAATACATTTTATAATATATTGTTTCACTATTATGTGAAAGTTATATATATATATATATATATATATATATTAACGACTAAAATTTTGAACTGAAAATTTTAAGTAGGTGTAGGGCTTTTTATATTGATGCATCACACTATATTACATTTGGAGGTAAGGAACACTAGCGCCCCTTCACTTGATGTGCCCTAATGTGTTAAATCTCTATGCAATTCACAAAATATATTTAGTTCCAACTTAGTATTATTTTCCAAAATATATATATATATATATATATATATATATATATATATATATATATATATATATATATATATATATATATATATATATATATATACATATACATATACATATAGATATACATATACATATACATATACATACATATACATATATAGACATATATATATATATATATATATATATATATATATATATATATATATATATATATATATATATATAATCATCAAATATATATCTTCAAAATATACAATTATAATTATATATAATTATAAAATAAATTTTTTAAAAATTAATGTAGAAATTCTATTGTGAAAGTGGTGTTTCTTATTGATATAACTCGTAAATCTATTATCCCTTTTTATTTTTTTAATGATTCAATTAAGATTAACATTTGTATGTTGTCATGAAAAGCATTTTTATTTTTCATGTCAATTACCTTTTATAACTCTAGGAGGTTCTTAATATTGCCTTTTTTTTTAATAAATGGAACTCAATTATTTGTCCAAGTTGACAATGCGAATGTTTATTTACCTAAAGTTGGCTCCCATGTTCAATACCTCCCAATGGGGTTTGAGAATAATAGGTAATGGAAATTGAACGACATATAAAACAAATGATTTATACATAACACAATCAGTTCTATATATTATAGTAGTTATCTCTTGAGTAATATTTCAATTTGGCATTCAATTCTTTATTAATAAAGTTGTTTTACTTAGTAGGGAGTACAATAATTTTTTAAACATAACATAAATAAAAATATATCCTTCCAAAAATGTCTCCATATTAAAATGACATTCACTTTCTTGTATACCAAGTCTATTATCCTTCACATACAATTTCTGACAAACATGTAATTGGCGCCCAAATATGTAGATGAACTTGGAGAGAAATCTATTTTTGTTAATTAAAACTCTCTTTATTTACATCTATGCTAGATAGTTTTTACTTGAATGTATTGTAGAAATTATATACACTAAGCATGCATACATCCAGATTCCCTTGATCTCACAATATTCAACTTCTTGCAAAATACAGAATCATTCCACTGTAAATATTTTGTGGAAAATTAATTGCAAACACAGGTGAAGCATAAATAAAAACAATCGCACATAACATATTTGTTTAATGGGAAAGCCTGAAGCTAAAAACCCCAACTATCATATATTATGTATCATGGAGATCATGTAACAATCTCATACAAAGCTTAGTACATCAAGCTCTCAGTACAATCAATCGTCACACACTAATAAGAAGAAACCTGCAAATCCATGCACTGATTTCTTGCCACCTGTTGGGGTTCCCATGTTTTGGCCAGGTTGACAAGACCAAAAGATGAGACAACATAGAACCACTTTCAGACCTTAGGATCTAGCCCTCCTAGGTCCGTGAAGTAGAGGGATCTCATACTGTCAAAGTGTGGTTGCGAAGTTCTGTTATGATTTTACGCTAGTTATGTGTTTGGTTGTTGGGCATCAGGAAAGGAAGGTCCAGTATAAGACAAGGATGAGCAAAGAGGAATTTAGGCAAAGATAGATAACTTAGAGAACATCAAGGCCATTGGGCAATGGAGTCAAGAAAGGATTTACTTGTGTTCAATGTGCAAGCTTTCAGTTGGGCTAGTCATCTAGAGCATTTGGATCTTAAAGATGACAGTATAATGAAACATTAAGGACTGAAGATGAAAGGAGAAGAACCGTCCAATTCTGTCTATAGATCAGGTCAGAGGTCATTTAACTCCAGACCTGCTTGGACAAAATCGGAGGCAATACAAGGGATCTTAGAAAGGCTAATTGAGATGGAAAGATCCTAGTGGGGAAAAACAGAGTTCTATACCCCCCAGTGTTCTCAACTCATCCAACTAAATCCTATCAAGAACATCCAAACATAGATTGCATTCATTCAAACATCAGAGAGCAGGCAATGACATCCACTACACTGTTTAAATCAATTGAAATCAATTTTCAGATACACATGTAAGAAGAAAACATAGAAGGCTGGGAGAGCAGCAACATAAGGTACCTATCAAGGGTAAATCTTATGCCAAACTTCTGATGCGAGCCGGCAGAAATGGAATGAAATGAAATCAAACACAGAGAGTAGGAAAACATCACCATCTGCCTTAGATCAGGATCCAAAGAAACATGCTTGTCATATTAAAAGCAATGCCAATCAGGTACATCACTTCCCACAGCTTGAACATTTAGTCTGAATACATCAATGCTCAGCCTATCTTACAATATTACACAGAGAACTTGTCTCAAGAGGAAAATTCTTGCATTTCTCTGATAACTCACCAACAACCTTTACAACAATTTCTTTCTAAGTTTTATAGCAGAGGATAGGCTGAGGAGGTAGGTGGAACACTAAATGAAGCATTAAAACACAGAAAAGAAGGAGCGGGCCGAAGCCCATTCTGTTTTAAATCTCTGCATTTATCTTCGGTACCCCTTTGGAACGACGGAGTGGTCTTCTTTAGCCTCCATTTACTTTGACATGTTTCTGATGTACTCTCGCTGCAGTAGTACTCTGTGGTACCGTGGGTGGATGCAACAAATGGTAATAAAAATGGAATGGTCTGCCATACCGCATTAAAAACATGCTCTGGTGGCTTGGGCTGTGTTTGGAAATCTCTCCACTGGAGCACGGCATGGAGTAAAGACAGTATGGGCGTTCTATCCTGCCATGGAGAGGAATGTCTCTGCCGATGTGGCCGTCCTGATGACTTGGTTACCTGTACACTGAAATCTCTGCCGCTTTACTTATACCTTTATCTGCAAAAAAATTTCCGCTGTAATGAAGACTTGTGCAATCATGGCGGCCCTTTACTTCTGTACCCTGTAGAACACGCAACTAGACTCAGAAAATTAATGCATATGAGAGGATGGATGAAGCTGAGGGCAAAATATATGGTGGTGCGGCGGCGGCGGAAACAATGATATTATGTGAAAGAACGATGAAAATGCAGTGGAGTGGTGAAATGCGCGAACAATAGGGTTTGATGGTGATATGCAGCGCGGACCGTTAGATCCTGGCCTGGAGACGAAGATCAACGGTGGAGATTGATTCGTGGGATGACTTATGGACATGGCGGAATACATATGAAACATGAAATTTTAATGAAACATCTGAAAATTTAGACTTTGGTGGATACGTATGGAAATGCAATGAAATGCAATGAAATGGATGTATGAAGTGGGACCCAACTGAAAACGCAATCGTAATCGGAGCGGGGAGGAGAGTCATGCATATGAATCACAAACTTTGCGATGCGATTGGAATGTGCGTTGACCGTTGGATTCGCACGGGAAATGGACGGCGGAGATCTAATCGGAACAATCGCAATCGGAGGTAAACAGGTGCAACATATTTCAAACGTTCCGATGGCGATGGGGCGGGAGGAGCGATGACCGTCAGGTCGTGGTTCCAAACGGACGGCCGGGATCAAATCGGGGAAATCGCAATCGGGGGGAACGCAGGGTGACGGACGGATGGGATTAAATCGGGAGACGACGGGGAAGAATCGCTAATGCGATTGGAGGTCTGATTATGGCTGACCGTCCGATTCATAGGAGAATCACTGCGAGAGGATGAATCGAGGATTCAGAATCGCACCTGCAAGGGGGAAACGTAATAAATTTCCGACAGACAGAGGAGGCGACTAGCAGTCATTTGGACGCCATGATGGATCAATCTGGTGGTGGAACACGCTTTCATGACTTATAGACCGCAGGCGATCGCATCGCATTTTTTGTATTCAGCAAAGGAAAATGGACCCGCCGATCTTCCGATCGCGATTAGCGCTTGGGACTTAACGCTCTATTCCGGTGCCTTTACGTGGGAAGTGGTTGAACTGTTGAAGGGGGCTAGCGAGGAGCCGGGCTTATAATATGGTTGAAAGTGGGTTTTTAACCCATTTTTAATGGAATTTGAAGGTCAAGGAAGGGACCGATAGAGAGGGAAAGGGGGGGAAATGGCTAAACAAAGGGTAAGGGTAGAATTTCACGGGGATTTTGGGAGGATTTAGGAGGTCTATGGGGATATTGGGGGGAACAAAAGGGGACATGGAAAAAGGGAAAAAGGACAAAAAATGGAGGAAATCTGGAGGGGAACAAAGGGCATATCATGGCCTTTTTTGAGCAAATTTTATCATTCAGCAAGGCTTTTGGTCAACAGATCAGCAGAAGGGGGCAGTCACAGGCAGGGAACTTTAGCAAGACTTCAAGGATGATGTGTTTTCAAGGGAAATGCATTCCTTGAAGGCTCATAAAACATCCTAGCCCCTTGCTTGCTTTGTCAAGGAATTCATAAGGGGCTAACAGTGGCTCCACATAGGGATGACTTCTTCTTGAAGGAGGCAAGAATCCAGAAATGATCTTCGGAGTAGGCCAGATGCCTGTTGCTTGGCACATCCCTCTCTTTGACCAGCTGCTACAATATGAATATGTTACATCAGCAGAAACATCATCCCAATCAAAGCTACCTACCCAGACTACAATCCTATCATTTTTCTTCTTTTAGGGTGCATTTGAGCTAGCAGACCCTTTACATTTTATTTTCAAAACAGAAAAGAAACCTATTCTAAATCTACCCTTATTTCTCCATGAGACCAGATTAGACAGTTGGCCTCATATGATTCTCTACCTAATCTATTACCTGTTGGGATTAAACTGTCCAACAGGTTTCTTCTCCTACATTCTAAGACAGGAAATTTAAAAACAGCCAAGCCAGGATTAGACTGTCTGTCTTGCTGGAGTGAAAACTTGTAGAAAGCTGAAAACAAAACTGTGAAGGCATGAAATCTGCGGTTTTGAAACATCCTTCTTTCTTTGTGACTCTGGTTTTGCGCATATTTGAGTCACCTCTTTTCTTTGATTTTCAGCTCTGGTTTTGGGCACATTAGAGCTGATTCTTCTTTTCCTTTGCTGGTCCAGGTTTTAAGCATGTTTGGACCAGCTGCTTTCCTTTCTTTGGCTCAGGTTTTGAGTTTATTAGAGCCAATATTTTTCACATCAGAGGTTCATGTTTTAAGCATGTCTGAACCTCTCCACTCTTTCTGTTTTTTGAAACATTTTTTCTTTTCTTGAAAACAAAAACTGCAATGGTATGTACAATGGAATGAGACTGGAAATTAAAAATCAGCAGAAGTAGTGTTTGAGCATCCTGCCATTGACAGGACCCCCAAACAGCTCTGTACCATCAAGTTCTTGTAGGAAAAACGCATTTGGGCCCACAGTAGCTTGGATAATGTATGGACCCTGCCATAAGCTGTCAAACTTGCCATGTTTACCTTTTTCCTCTCTTCTTGAGTCCCACTTCAGAACCTTGTCACCAATTTTGAAATCAGCAGCTTTGGTTCTTTTGTCAAATAGCTTTTTAATGTTTTCCTGAACTCTGACAGCTCTGTTATATACCTCCTCCCTTGTTTGCTGAAGATGGATTGTTTGATTTATCCTTCTTATCATGCTGTCTTCCTCTGATTGGATCTCCTGGACAAGTTTGACTACTGGAACCCCAAGGCTGGTAGGAAATACTACTTCTGTCCCATAGACTAGCTGGAATGGTGACATGCCAATGGATTTCTTCGTTGTAAGCCTGTCAGCCCATAAAGCATGCACCAACTTGTTGTGCCAAGATTTTTTGTTCTCCTCCAATAGCTTTTTGATGATTGCCACTAGACTCTTATTTGATGATTCAGCCAAGCCATTACCCTGAGGGTAATAGGCGGTTGAATGACCAAGCGTGATATGGTACCTGTGACAAAAATCAACCATTTTCTTGGATCCAAAAGCAGCAGCATTGTCGGTGATTATTTTCCTTGGACAACCAAACCGAGAGAGAATATGACCTTCTAGGAACCTAATGATGGCTGAATCCGTGGCATTCCTAGTAGGTATGGCCTCTATCCATTTAGTGAAATAATCTGTGGCTGTTAAGATCCACTTGTGTTGTCCTGAAGAGGCTGGATGAATTTCCCCTATAAAATCTATACCCCATTGTATGAAAGGACCTTCAATAGTGATGGGCTATAAAGGGAGGGGAAGAAGTTTTCTTTTTCCTTCAAAGATCTGGCATTTGTGGCAAGTGGTTATCAGTTTATGGACATCATTAAATAGTGTAGGCCAATAATAACCAGCCCTGAGTATTTTATTTGCAGTGGCTTTCCAACTCAGGTGGCCTCCACATTCTCCAGCATGAAACTCTTGTTTGACATCTTTGGCTTCAGTCTCAGACAAACATTTCAGTAATAGGACATTTGGATTTTTCCAGTATAGATTCTCATTCAAGATGCAGTAGTTTCTAGCTTTGAGTTTTATGAATCTGGCCTTGGTTTTTGACATTTCTGGGGGAGCATTCAGATTGGTGAGGACGTAAAGGATATCAGAATACCATGGAGAGTTTTGGAATTTCTCTTCTACAGTGGGATCAGGCAGGCTTTCCTGCTCATCCAAGGCATTCACCATATTAATATCCAGGGCCTGCAGATTTGATTCAGCCATTAGCTTGGCTAAACCCTGCCCTTTGATCAGCTTGGTGGGTTTAATCTCAAGATCATACTCTAGAATCATAGCAATCCACTTGCCCCTTTTCCCATCAGGGTCTTGGGACAAGATATCTTTGACAACAATGTTAGGCACATAAGCAATGGTATGAGAATGTAGAATGTACACCCTAAAATCCTTTAAGGCCTTGACTAAAGCATAATCCTGTTTCTCCATTATGTTGTACTTCAAGGGTGCATCCCTTAGTGCTTTACTTAAAAAGGCAATTGGCTGTTCCATACCTTCTGCATTTTTCTCCAGCAAAACTGCAGCTATGGTGTGCTCAGAGGCAAATGAAAAGATCAGGAAATATTTTGAGAAATTAGGGCTAATCAGAACAGGAGCTTGGGTGAGCGCAAGTTTAATAGATTCAAAAGATTGTTTAGCTTCAACAGTCCATTTCACTCCCACACCCTTCTTCAGCATGTTAGTCATGTTCCTAAGGTGTTCGGCTAGATTGGGAATAAATCTCCTAAGGAAGTTGATTTTCCCAATGAAAGACTGTAGCTCCTTGATGTTTCTTGGGTGTGTGATTTGTAGTATTCCCTCAACTCTCTGTGGGTCTATCCTGATCCCTTTCTGAGATATAATGTGACCAAGAAGCTTCCCTTCTTGTAGCCCAAATATAGTTTTCTTAGGATTTAAGGACAAACCGTACCTCCTACACTTTTCGAAAACTTTCCTCAGATGTTTGAGATGTTCTTCTTCAGTTTTGGAAAAGACAGTCAAGTCATCCAAGTAGATGACTATGAAGTGTCCTATCTCTTCTGAGAAAGCTATGTCCATCGCTCTTTGGAAGGTTGCTCCAACATTCATCAATCCAAAAGGCATTTTCACATACATGAAGGTGCCCCATGGAGTGGTAAATGTTTTTTTGAGTTGATCTTCTAGGAGTACCAAAACTTGGTTATAACCCGAAAAGCCATCCAACAGGGAGATTCTCTTAGAGCCCACTACCTTCTGCAGGATATGTTCCATTCTAGGCAAAGGGTAGTTGTCTTTCAGGGAGGCTCTGTTGAGCTTTCTGAAGTCTATGCATAATCCGATCTCTCCCGTTTTCTTTCTTACAGCCACTAAGTTTGACACCCAATTAGAAAACCTCATAGGGACTATAATGCCCGCATCATACATCTTTTTAATCTCCTTCTCGACTGCAGGCAATTGTTTTGGATTGATTCTGCGGAGTTTTTGTTTGAAAGGCTTCTGATTTTCCTTCAAGGGTATCTTGTGTTGTATGATATTGGTGTCATAGGCCTTTAAGTATTCATAGCTCCATGCAAACAGATCAACGAATTCCTTAAACAGACCAATGTATTTTGTCTTCATGTCGGCAGGTAAAGACTTAGCCAGTTTAATCATTTTGGGTTTATCTTTAGTGCCAATATTGCATTCTTCTACGTCTGAATCTGCATGTTCTATAGTGGGCTTTTTTGCTACGTCATGAAAGTCAAAAAGGTCCTCTAAGGGTGCCAAGCCTTTGGGTATATTCTTGTCTTTGGCTTGCAGCACCTCCATTTCTTCACTATCTGCGTTTTTACATTTTATGGTTGAATTTCTAGTTTCTTCAGAAAAAGAATTTATTTCTATGCTACAAGGTGGGGATTCTTCATCAGAGGATTCCTCACTAAGGCAGCTGTCTTCAGATTTAGAGTCTGAACCAGAAAATTCAAACTCATTTCTGCCTGTTAAGAAATCCTCAATCTGTTTGTCTCCTTCGAAGACCTGCCAATATTTTTCATTGTCTGGCACTGCAGGTCTGAATTTGGCCTGAATGATGATCTTTTGGTCAGCTAGGGTCTTGGGATATGAACTAGCCAGACAAGCTAATCCGTTGGCAATAGCGTTTTGACCCCTAGGAACAAACACCAATTCGTATTCCATGAAGGTTTTCAATATATCCATGGCATCGTTCCTACATGCCCTCAATCTAGGGTGTTTTGCTGCATATTAACCATTCACCTGTTTGATCACTAACTCAGAGTCTCCTAGGATATTTATCCTGCGGGCTCCTAATTTCTTCAATAAGTTCAGACCCAGGATGAGAGCCTCATACTCTGCAATATTATTTGTGCATTTGAAATGCAGATTCACAGCATGGCTCTTTGCGTGGTCATTTTCTGTGTTACGTAGCCACACCCCTGCTCCAGCACTTTTCCTAGTACAGGACCCATCGAAATTCATTTCCCACAGGGGTTCTTTGTCTGCTTCGTCTTCATTCCCTCCCCTACAGCTGGGTTCGCCATTATGTCGAGTTGTGAGGTCTGTGCTAGGAGAGGGGTTATTTTGCTCTTCATGTGGTGTATCAGTTTGAAAAGGGTGACCGATCAACTGACTGCGTTCTGACCCTGTTTCTGGTTTACTCAGAGTTACATTTTCAGTATTTGGCCCATGGTCCTCTTCATCGTATTCTTCTAGAGTAGCCATTATGTTAAAGTCCATGGGCTCTATGTTATTGTTTGTGTTCTTGTTTTCTGACACTGGTTCTCCTGTGGATTGGTCATTGTAGAGGATGAAAGAATCCAGGTCTGTGTGTACAGAGTACAAAGGTGAGTTTTCAGGCTTCTCGGGGCTACTGACTAGGAACTTCATTTGGGCTTCTCTATACATTCTTCTAAGTTGGCCAAATATAGGGATAGTGGCATATGAGCCATCCATCTGCATGGTTCCTTGCAGTTTGGCTCCCCATGATCTCGACAATAGCATGCCATACTTAGGTGGCACATCTGCCACCACAACATCCATGACCATACATTTAGCTGGGATCTGGGTTAGGCTCACACATAAATCTTTGATTAAGCCTAGGAATTTTACTCTGCTTGAGTCAAATGAATATAAGTCTTTGTAGGGTCTGGTTATCTCTAGACCTAGTCTTTCCATAACTACCTTAGGCATCAAGTTGTGTGAGGCTCCTGAATCGTGCATTGCATTATGGAGTATTTTGTCATGAACGTTGAGACTGATATAAAAAGGTGGGACTACCCCTTCCTGAAACTTTCCCTCAATCTTAGGACCAAACAAGAGGGCAGGCTGATCATCACTCAGATTTATAGTGTCACTATTTACACTTAGATTCAATGCTTTCAAAATTTGTCCTTTATATACATCCTGAGTAGCCAGCTCAGAGAGTGGGACAGAGACTTTAATTTTTGCAATCTCACTTTCCAAATTGAAAGTGGACTGACTCTTTGGAATTCTCAACTCTGTTTTATTGGCCACCTTGGTGACCGTATCAGTTTGGGATTTCTCATTATGTACATGTGTACGAATAGTTTTATCAGGAGCACTAACTGAGGTGCTAGTGCTGTTGGTTGGCTGACTTTGTTTCTCAGTGTTTTGGTTGTCCTGTTCTGTGTTTTTCTCAGAACTCTCAGCTATTGTTCTGTTATTTACAACAGTGGCTTTAGAAGATTTCTCGGGTCTTTTCTTGATGGTAATCTCAAGAGTTTTAGCTTTAGAAGTGTCTTGGTTCTTCTTGCTCCTAAGTTCATATTGTTCTCTGACCTGTAACATGGAATTTTCGAATCCCAACCTGTAATCCTCAGATTCAATCCACTCCTCATCCCAACAGGAGGTTGAGGGCTGGTCCCTTTCTGAGTCACAGTTCAGGATCGAGTCTTCTGTTTCAAACATGTTTATTGCGTTCCCCTCAGACTCTTCTATAATTCCCTCATCTTCGTCAAGGAAGTTTTGGAAAGGGGGAATGACTTGTTGATCTGACTCTTTTTGTCTGTTGGGAGCGGTGTTGTTTCTTCTAAAGTTCTGGTTCTGGTTTTGGTTTAGGTTCCTGTTATGAGTGACAACCATTTTCTCCATCATTTGGTATAGCTTGTCCACATTTTTAGATAATCTGTCATAATTTGGATCTGACGTGGAAGCCATCGTGTCATCCTTGTATGTTAACCTCTTCTCAGCTCTTAGTCTTGCTCTTTTTTCAATCAGATTTGCCTCTATGTTCACTGCTCCTTTCTGCATGTCCTCTAATGTAGTGTACTCTTTATCTCTGAGCTCATAGGCCATGTCAGCATCAAACCCTTCGGGGTATTTTGCTAGGGCCATGCCTTGTGGCGGTTTCATATGTGGACGAAGAGCATTGTAAATGCTGTTGAATCTTGTTGTGTAGTCATGGACACTCTCTCCTATGTTTCTTTTAAGGCTCATGTATTCTGCTAGGAGCTGGCGAGGGTTTGCCCTAGTTTTCCAGTTGTTGATAAATGTCTGATATAATGCAGGGAGGTCATTGATGCTATTGGGGGGTAGTCCTTTAAACCATTTCTTTACATCACCCCCTAAGCTTTGGGAAAAGATTCTCATTTTGATTGTTTCATCATCGATTTCCATGTAATCAAAAGAACCCTCCATCTTATCTACATGTTGCTGAGCTGTGATGGACTCTTTAGCAGTGAAATGTGGGATTTTTGATTGATAATCATTGGGTAAGGGTAACAGAGGTTGGGGTAAAACCAAAGGTGCATACCAGGCTGCCATGATAATGTTTTGATGGGGTAAAGGGTTGGCTTGAGCGGCTGGTATATGGATGATAGGAATGTTTGGACTAGCAGGAGCTTGTTGAGCAGATCTAGGGTGGGAGAGTCCTAAGTTTTGAAGGAAATGAATATCCGACGGTGTAGATGGAGGGGTTCCTATGTCCCTAGTGTCTGGCTGGTCGAGAACACTGAATGACCTAGTTCTAGGTAAACTGCTTTGGATGTCTAGGTCGAGGAAAGGGTCTAATAGAGCTGTAAGATCTTCAGGTGCAGAATTAGCTCTATGAATATGGCTGGAAATAGTTGGTCTTTTAGGTGTAGGAGCTCCCTTGAGGATACTCTCTGGATTTTCAACTATTTTAGGTGGGTCTGGGTCGGGATAAGCTCTTGTATGGATGGTTCTGAAAGCCAGAATGTTATTTTCCTAGACAAGCAGCCTAACCCTACTTGTTACTTCTACTGTGGTTGATGTTGTCTCGGAGGTCAGTCTCCCAGTGGAGTCTCATGTGAAACCAAGATAATCAGCAGGCCTACTGATCACCAGTTGAATCTTCTCGTTTAGGAACAATGGAGTCGCCAGGTGGAGGGTTTCAGGGTACATCTAAGGGTCACACTATCCACCACAGTGCTCAGGCACTATCACCTTTCAGGATCCTCCTCAAAAACAGCAAACTCCAACCAGAGATTGACTGGGAGAGCGTTTACCAGATATGTCACCTTTGAAGAGGGTGAGATCTGGAGGCTACCTGGCCCTTTCTAGGCTCTATCTAAGAGTGTGGTGGATATTTGATAATGGAGGCCGATTCGAGAAAGGGGTGGCTTACTGTCAACCTGACCAGAGATTCTAAGCTTCTGAGTTGTTGATGTTTAAGATGAAATGGACTCAGAGTCCCCAGCGGATTCGCCATTATGTTGGGGTTCCCATGTTTTTTCCAGGTTGACAAGACCAAAAGATGAGACAACATAGAACCACTTTCAGAACTTAGGATCTAGCCCTCCTAGGTCCAGAGAGGGTTCTCTCTGTTTGGTCTCAATCTAGTCTCCTAAACTGAGCTCATTTAATTGTCAACTAGGATTTGTAAACTGCTGAAGTGAAGTGTACTGTATGTACCTAGGTGCTTGTTTCCTAATGTGTTGTGTGTAGTGTTTTGTGATGTTTTTGGTCTTTTATGATGATTTATGATGTTTTTGGTCTTTTGGTGGTTTTATGTTTACAAGGGAAAATGCCTAGAAAGCTAATGGAAAGGAGCTGGTGATTAAAAACAGAGTTAAGCCTAATTGATGGAATGACAAATGGCAAATGCAATTGGAAACACTGAAGAAAAATTAAATCTAAACTATGACTAAATAAAAGCAAAGCTTGATAATGAATTTTAAGCAAATGATTCAAAACACAAACTAAACTTGAGAAATGATCACTAAGTATGCAAATCCTCTAATTAAACAGTTAAACAACTAATCTTACAATGATGCAACATTTTGTCCTTAGTTAGAGATTTGAAACAGATTTGGAGGAAAAACATTGATACCATCCTAAGATCTTCTATTCTAAAACTAATTCCTATCTCTATTCTGCAATTCAATTGAATGTCACAAAACCTTTACTCAAAAGTTATTGATTTCTTTTCAAAGTAGGCTTTTGAGGGAGGACTCTGTTTATGAAATGATAAGGAAATTGCAGAGGTACTTCAGGCCTTAAAATGATGTTGTCTTCTGTTCATATGGTTATAGATCAATTATGGTTTTTAGAACAAGAAGAGATTTGTGAATAATGAAGGTTGTTTTGTTAATCCTAACAACTGAAGTAATTTATTGTGCAATGGATGACAATCTGAATATGAAGTGCAAGTGCAATGAGTTAATCTAAGAATGAACTTAAGATGCCACTAATCTAGAACAATGCTGAACTATAAGTCATCATCAAACTCGAAACAAAGTAACTGAACATGAGTTAAGTGCAATTAGACTCCGGAGTATCCTAACCATGCTATCATGCATTATTCTATGAAGTTACACAATCTGTTTGTCCATCATTAGTGATATTTTGGAAGAGTTCCTTCTTTTGGAAGAGGTATTAGAGCAATTCTGACTGTGTAATTGAATGCAAATGCAAGCAAAAAGACTGAAAGCAATGAAAAACTAAGATGTCATATCCATATCCTACTCGTCATTATGATGTTTTGGACAAGCGTTTAAGAGCAAGAACAGAGATGATACTTAGTGCAAACACACAACTAAATCATTCATTATCACGATCATGTCTTGAACTTCTTAAGAATTTCTTGGAAGAGTTTCTTCTTGTAGAAGAGTGATTAGAACAAGTGTAACTGTGATAGTGAACAAAAAAAACTACAACTAAATCCTACAATACTATAGCCATTCATCATTCATCATTATAATCTTTTGGAAGAATTTCTTCTTGTGGAAGAGTTAGAATGAGTACAACTACAGTAGCTAATTAAAAACAACTATGAATTCAACTCCTAATCCTACAATACTATAGTCATTTCCCATTCATCATTATAGTCTTTTGGAAGAGCTTATTCTTGTGGAAGAGTTAGAATGAGTACAACTACAGTAGCTAATTAAAACAACTATTAATTCAAATGCAAAACGTAAAGGTAGCTAGAAGACTTATCTAATTTACGCAAAATAAATCCGTGCAAGAGGCAGGGGCCCTCTACCACCTGACGGAATTCAACTCCAAATTAAATCAACGCCTTCACAATAACACTGTCTGCTTCATTAAAGATGAAAGAACTTGAACATAACACTCTGCGTCTTCAGAAATGTAGTACAGAGTCTAAACAAAATCTAGCATCAAATCTAACATAAAATCTAACATAGCTCTCGGTCTCCCAAGTGTTTATAAAGCAAATGCACATAACAAGACTTGCAAAAATTCAGGAACACTGTCTTTCCTTATCGAAATCACGTTAGGACTCTTGAAGTGGCTGCGTGAAGAGGAAAAAGACATCTGGACTGAGACAGTCCTAATAGAAGTCTGCTTTCCTAAATGTGTTCCCACGTTCCAAAACCGTACCCAGAATTCGTTTCTTCCTCCATGATGAGCAACGAACCATGTAGACATGACGTGGATTATGCCCATATGCGGTTTTTCTTAAGAGGCCACCTGGAACATATTCAAACGTGAAGGCAGCTGCAGAATCGCCGGTTAGCTACGGAATGTCTGCATTCTGCAGCTAGTTCCAGTGAAAATGCTTTACAATGGCAAAAATCACAAAACTTAGCAAGTTAGTCATGTAAATCATTCTAGAAGTAATTTTAACTATATTCATTGATCAATTGGGTCTAGGATAGCAATGGACAAGGGAAAATGAGGTAAAATGAGGTGAAGGAAAGCACAATTTTGAGGCTCAACACTCTCTATGATTGTCAAAGTGTGTGTCTTCGAAGTTCTAAGTTATGATTTTAGGCTAGTTATAGGCTCAGGGTTGTTTGCTTGATTGTTTGTGTTTGGTTGTTGGGCATCAGGAAAGGAAGGTCCAGTATAAGACAAGGATGAGCAAAGAGGAATTGAGGCAAAGATAGATAACTCAGAGAACATCAAGGCCATTGGGCAATGGAGTCAAGAAAGGATTTACTTGTGTTCAAGGTGCAAGCTTTCAGTTGGGCTAGTCATCTAGAGCATTTGGATCTTAAAGATGACAGTATAATGAAACATTAAGGACTGAAGATGAAAGGAGAAGAACCGTCCAATTCTGTCTATAGATCAGGTCAGAGGTCATTTAACTCCAGACCTACTTGGACAAAATCGGAGGCAATACAAGGGATCTTAGAAAGGTTGATTGAGATGGAAAGATCCTAGTGGGGAAAAACAGAGTCCTATACCCCCCAGTGTTCTCAACTCATCCAACTAAATCCTATCAAGAACATCCAAACATATATTGCATTAATTCAAACATCAGAGAGCAGGCAATGACATCCACTACACTGGTTAAATCAATTGAAATCAATTTTCAGATACACATGTAAGAAGAAAACATAGAAGGCTGGGAGAGCAGCAACATAAGGTACCTATCAAGGGTAAATCTTATGCCAAACTTCTGATGCGAGCCAGCAGAAATGGAATGAAATGAAATCAAACACAGAGAGTAGGAAAACATCACCAGCTGCCTTAGATTAGGATCCAAAGAAACATGCTTGTCATATTAAAAACAACGCCAATCAGGTACATCACTTCCCACAGCTTGAACATTCAGTCTCAATACATCAATGCTCAACCTATCTTACAATATTACACAAAGAACTTGTCTCAAGAGGAAAATTCTTGCATTTCTCTGATAACTCACCAACAACCTTTACAACAATTTCTTTCTGAGTTTTATAGCAGAGGATGGGCTGAGGAGGTAGGTGGAACACTAAATGAAGCATTAAAACACATAAAAGAAGGAGCGGGCCGAAGCCCATTCTGTTTTAAATCTCTGCATTTATCTCCGGTACCCCTTTTGAACGACGGAGTGGTCTTCTTTAGCCTCCATTTACTTTGACATGTTTCTAATGTACTCTGGCTGCAGTAGTACTCTGTGGTACTGTGGGTGGATGAAACAAATGGTAATAAAAATGGAATGGTCTACCATACCGCATTAAAAACATGCTCTGGTGGCTTGGGCTATGTTTTGGGCGGAAATCTCTCCACTGGAGCACGGCATGGAGTAAAGACAGTATGGGCGTTTTGTCCTGCCATGGAGAGGAATGTCTCTGCCGATGTGGCCGTCCTGATGACTTGGTTACCTGTACACTGAACTCTCTGCCGCTTTACTTATACCTTTATCTGCAAAAAATTTTCCGCTGTAATGAAGACTTGTGCAATCATGGCGGCCCTTTACTTCTGTACCCTGTAGAACACGCAACTGGACTCAGAAAATTAATGCATATGAGAGGATGGATGAAGCTGAGGGCGAAATATATGGTGGTACGGCGGCGGTGGAAACAATGATATTATGTGAAAGAACGATGAAAATGCAGTGGAGTGGTGAAATGCGCGAACAATAGGATTTGGTGGTGATATGCAGCGCGGATCGTTAGATCCTGGCCTGGAGACGAAGATCAACGGTGGAGATTGATCCGTGGGATGACTTATGGATATGGCGGAATACATATGAAACATGAAATTTTAATGAAACATATGAAACTTTATACTTTGGTGGATACGTATGGAAATGCAATGAAATGGATGTATGAAGTGGGACCCAACTGAAAACGCAATCGCAATCGGAGCGGGGAGGAGAGTCATGCATATGAATCACAAAATTTGCGATGCGATTGGAATGTGCGCTAACCGTTGGATTCGCACGTGAAACGGACGGCGGAGATCTAATCGGAACAATTGCAATCGGAGGTAAACAGGTGCAACATATTTCAAACGTTCCGATGGCGATGGGGCGGGAGGAGCGATGACCGTCAGATCGTGGTTCCAAACGGACAGCCGGGATCAAATCGGGGAAATCGCAATCGAGGGCAACGCAGGGTGACGGACGGATGGGATTAAATCGGGAGATGACGGGGGAAGCTTGCGATTGCGATCGGAGGTCGGGATTGGTGCTGGACCGTCCGATCTGCAGGGAGAATCAACGGTGGAGAGAGCAATCGGAGGATCGCAATCGCAGTGGCACAAAGGGAGAACATAATGGAATTTCCGATTGCGATTAGGCGAGGAGTGCGACTAGCGCTCTGCCGTCAGATCTTCATGACAGATCAACGATGCGGAACACGTTGCGGGACTTATAGACCAGAGGTGATCGCATCGGAGTTTTTGTATTTTACAAAGGAAAATGGACCCTCGCCGATCTTCCGATTGCGATTAGCGCTTGGGACTTAAACGCTCGGTCCCGGGTGCTGGTTACGTGGGGAAGTGGTTGAAGGGGGCTAGCGGGGAGGGGCTGGGCTTATAATATGGTTGAAAGTGGGTTTTTAACCCATTTTTAATGGAATTTGAAGGTCAAGGAAGGGAACGATAGAGAGGGAAAGGGGAGAAAATGGCTAAACAAATGGTAAGGGTAGAATTTCACGGGGATATTGGGAGGATTTAGGAGGTCTATGGGGATATTGGGGGGAACAAAAGGGGACATGGAAAAAGGGAAAAAGGACAAAAAATGGAGGAAATCTGGAGGGGAACAAAGGGCATATCATGGCCTTTTTTGAGCAAATTTTATCATTCAGCAAGGCTTTTGGTCAAAAGATCAGCAGAAGGGGGCAGTCACAGGCAGGGAACTTTAGCAAGACTTCAAGGATGATGTGTTTTCAAGGGAAATTCATTCCTTGAAGGCTCATAAAACATCCTAGCCCCTTGCTTGCTTTGTCAAGGAATTCATAAGGGGCTAACACCACCTGCTAGCCTGACTCCACTGCGCAATCCCTGATGAAGAATAACTCAGAATGAATTCGAATTACCCTTGCCTTGACTGCGCAATCCTCATTGAAAATTCCAATGTGTGTGTGGTGCAATCAATGCATCACTATAGTCACAAAAGATATTCCATCTTGCCCTTTCACCTATCTCTCCACTGGGTCTCCACTGGAACTGACATGCACTGTAGTTAACTGATTTATTGTTCAATTGATTAATGATTTATTATTTGTGAATTAATTCACTCCACTCTCACTAGTGTATCATTCAGTTAGACTAGATACAACTAGCTCAACTAAGTTTAACTCCATTAACTGAGTTAAACTGAATAAAAACTCCATGAACTACTCTTCCAACTCTGTCATAAATTTTCCACTTCAGTTCTAACTGATTCCTCCATGCATGAACCACCAGTAAACCCTAGGAATTGTGTAATTCCTTCAGCCCATTGATTTTCCAAATCTGTGCACTGAAATTAAGTGCTCCAAGATAATACGTTGTTGTTTATTGTTGGATTATTTTTAAGAGCTAATAATAATCGACACTTCTATTTTTAGATCGACGATCTATAAATAGACTTCGCCCAATATTATAAAAATATAATTTCATATATTTTTCTAACTTGACCAACCATCCACAAATAGCATCCTACAACTTCTGAAATATGATCACCATGTCTAAAAATAGACATAGTCTAAAAATAGACTTGCGCCAAAAATAGCCTGCGGGCTCACTTAGTGAAAGCGACTATTTTCACTAAGCTCATCATATTGTTGAATCTCAACACTCCCTCTCAACAAGATAGGGATTATTCTTCACCCTGATCCTGCCTCTATGGTATTCGAATTTGCTCCTGGTGAGCGCCTTCATCAGAATATCTGCATCCTGATCTTCCGTAGGAATGTACTGAAGCAACATGATCTTTCGCTGCACACAATATCTGATATGATGATACTTGATATCAATATTCTTAGATCTATCATGAAACACAGGATTAATCGAGATTTTAATCCAACTCTGATTATCACATTATATCACTGTAGGATCTAAATGTGAACGGAACAAACAAACCAAGATCTTCCTCATCCAAATAGCCTCACATGCAGCTTGACTTGCTGCCATGTATTATTCTTCCGCTGAACTGAGTGCCATGGATCTTTGTTTCCTGCTGTACCAAGAAACTACCGTAGATCCAATACTGAAAATCCCTCCTGATGTGCTCTTTCTGTCTGTTGGGCTGCCTGCCCAATCTGCATCCATGAAGCAATGCAACTTCACCTCATCCGTCTGTCTATACCATAAACCATACTCAATGCCCCTGAGATACCTCAGGACATGCTTGCCTGCCTTCCAAAAGAGCTTGGTAGGCTTAACCATCGTTTGTGAAAGCTGGTTCACCGCATAGCATATGTCTAGTCTTGTATTAACTAAATACATGAGCGAACCCACCAAGTGTCGATAAACAGTGGCATCCACTACCTCTGCCGATGTAGCATCCTCTTTCCTCCAATTTCCTGGAAGAGGAGTGTTTATAGGCTTGCAGCCTTGCATGCCAAACTTCTCTAGTATCTCCCGGGCATACTTGCCTTGAGACACAAATAGTTCACCTTCCCACTTACATATTTCCAATCCAAGGAAATAATGAAGGAGGCCCAAATCCTTCATCTCAAACTCCTTTGCAAGATCTGCCTTGCACGAGTGTATTAACTGCTCATCACTTGTTAGTATTAAATCATCAAAATAAAGAACAATGATTAAAAGCTTACCCTCCACCACAATTTGGTACAGGTTTTCATCCGCCTCACTCTTGGTGAAGCCAAGTCTAGTGAAATAGCTATTGATCTGTGTGCACCAAGCACGTGGTGCTTGCTTCAGCCCATACAATTCTCTTTTGAGTCTGCACACATGCGACTCGCTGCTGAAGATCTCAAATCCTTCAAGCTGCTCAATGTACACCTCTTCCTCAATAATCCCATTAAGGAACGCAGTCTTCACATCCATCTGATGAATGTGCCAACCCATCTGCGCCGAGAGAGCAAGGATGGTCGTTATGGAAGAATACCGCGCGATAGGTGAAAAGGTTTCTTCATAATCAATCTCCTCAATCTATGAGAAGCCCCATGCAACAAATCTTGCCTTATACTTCTAGATGCTCCCATCAGCAGCTTGCTTTACCTTGTAGATCCATCTTGATCCTACAACTAATTTACCCACCGGCGTTGGAACAATATCCGAAGCACTGTTTCTAACGATGGAGTCATACTCCTCCACCATGGCATCTACCCATGTGGGCTCCTGCACTACTTCTTCAAAAGAAGATGGCTCTGTCATGATACACTTGCTCATCAAAGCCATGTATCCAGTAAATCGGTCAGGTGACTGTCTCTGTCTACATTGTGTTGTAGGGATTCCTACATTCTGTACCGCATCAAGCTTCAGTCTCTTAGCTTCTGTGGTCGGTTTTCCGCCTTTTCTGATGCTGGGTTCTGCAGGAGTGGACTCCTCCACTTCATGAATCTCCTCCTGTGGCTGATCCACATCTAGAGGCTCATCTTTAGGAACAAGAAGTTCCTCCTCTACATGCAAGTGTAGCTCCCTCTCAAACGACAACTTCATGGCTTTCACCTCATTGAATTTTATATCCCGTTGCACCACAATCATATGACTGTCTAGAAAATACACGCAATAATTATGGGGTGTTTTTGTGTACCCCACAAATATTCCAACTTCTGCAATCGGCTCCAGCTTCTTCCTGGTGTCTTTTGTCACATGAATGTAAACAGATGAGCCAAAAATATTCAAATGAGAAATATCAGGCTTCTTACTATTAAAATCTTCTTCAAGTGTACTCATGCCAAGTATTCTATGAGGACAACGGTTTTGCACATAAACTGCAGTGTTGCATGCTTCCGCCCACAAGTGCATCAGTAGGCCCTAGTCATGCAGCATCGCTCATGCAGCACCCACGATCGTTCTATTTTTCCTCTCAGCGATCCCATTCTGCTGTGGGTTGTGAGGAGCTATGAGTTCTCTTCAAATTCCTTCTTTGCTACAGAAGTCTTTGAATTCGCCCGAGATATATTCACCACCATTATCGCTCTGTAGAGCTTTCACTTGCTTCCCCGACTCCTCCACCAATGCTTTAAACTCACAGAACTTTGAGAACGTTTTGCTCTTCTTCTGCATGAAGAAGATCCAACATCTATGAGAATATTCATCAAAAAATATAACATAATACCTATATTTTTTTTTTGAAGCAACTGAGAAAGGTCCACACACATCTGTGTGAATTCTCTCCAGGATCACCGAAGCACAGTTCTCCTTCTCATGAAAGGTGGTCTTCACAAACTTACCCATAGTACATACCTTGCACTGATATGACTGTGCATGAGTACCCTTGGGAAGTCGAGTAGAAATTTTCTGCAAAATCTTCAAAGCGCCATGGTGAAGATGGCCCAATCTCCTATGCCATAATTCACCCTCATCCCGGCTCACCACTTCTTCTGCTTTTCCTACCATTGCAGCGTAGCCATATACCTCTAGATTGTAGAGATTCTTAACTCAAATCCTTATATTCTTGTTTTTACCCGTTGTTTTATGTCGAAGGAAGGCTTTTCCCTCACTGAAAACAACATCATAACCTTTGTCTTCCAACATTGCGACTGAGACCAAGTTCTTCTTCGGACCTAGAACATGCATAACATATTTCAACAAGAATGGATTACCAGAATCCCTCTCAAAGGTAATAGTCCCAATTCCGGTCACACTATATCGACCATCATCACCCATCTCTATATGCATCTGGAGGTCCTTCTCCTCCAAGTCACTAAACAACTCCTTGTCTTCCATCATATGGAAAGACGCATCACTATCAAGATACCACACCGATCCCATATAGCTTGAAACCAAGCATGAAATCAAAGAGAAATCAAGTTCAAATTGTGAGGCTAAGCCCTCTCCAGCTGCAGCTCCAACAACCTTCTTGTTCTTCTTCTTCTGTGGGTAGTTACTGGCGAAATGCCCATGTTCGTGACAGTGAAAACACTTCACTTTGGACAAATATTTCTTCTTGCCTTTAGCATCGGATTTTGAAGGAAATTTCCTCCCCTTCCCTTTCCTTGCTTTGGTAGCCAAAGTGAAATTATCTTCATCTTCATTCTTCGATGAAGAGCCATCCCTGGTACCCCACCTTATCTCCTCCTGTACAAGATCCGACCAAAGTCGCTCCCATCCTGACAATTTCTCCCGTCCATTGACAGAGTCTTCGTAGCTTTGCCAACTCCTCGAAAGCCCAAGGAGAGCCAAGCTCACCAAGTATTCATCATCAACAGTAATCCCCACACTTCCCAGTTCATCCCTATAGTGGACAAACTTCATGAGATATTTTAGAATATTTTCGCCCTTCTCCATTTTTATTTTTCTGAGCTTGTCTTTCAGTGCCAACTTCCTCTGGTTGCTACTAATTTGGAACAAATCTATCAAAGCCTTCCACATTAAAAATGGAGTGGCTTTCCCGTGAAGGCTGGATACAATATGGTCCTTCACACCTTCTAACAGAATTCTTCTTGTCTTTGCTATCTTCTTTTGCCATGCGTCAAGTAATGCATCATCGCTAGATCCTGGCTTAGGAACATCGCTATCGATTAAATCCTTCAATCCATTATCCTCTAGCACTGCCTCCATACTATCCTTCTAGGCTATGTAATTCGAGCTCCCATCAAGGGAATACTCCAATCACAACCCATTGAAAGACGTTTCAATGTATACTCAACTATCACACCAAGAATTTTCTGCAGCAAATTCGAATTGTCCACCAGCACAAACTCAACAATTCTTCACAATTGCAATCTTCAAGAATTAACAATGCTTCGATACCATGTATAAATTATATACACTAAGCATGCATACATTAATATTCCCCTGATATCACAATATTTAACTTCTTGCAAAATACAAAATCATTCCACTATTAATCTTTTGCGGAAAATTAATTGCAAACACATGTGAAGCATAAATAAAAACAATCGCACATAACACAGTTATTTAACGAGAAAGCCTGAAGCTGAAAACCCAAAATATCATATATTATGTATCATGGAGATCATGTAACAATCTCATACAAAGCTTAGTACAGCAAGCTCTCAGTACAATCAATTGTCACACACTAATTAGAAGAAATCTGCAAATCCATGCACTGATTTCTTGCCACCTCCTAGCCTACCTCCACTGCGCAATCCCTGCTGAAGAATAGCTCAGAATGAATTCAAATTACCCTTTCCTTCATTACGCAATCCTCATTGGAAACTCCAATGTGTGTGTGGTGCAATCAATGCATCACTATAGTCACAACAGATAGTCCATCTTTCCCTTTCACCTATCTCTCCACTGGGTCTCCACTGGAACTGACATGCACTGTAGGTAATTGTTGTATTGTTCAGTTGATTAATGAGTTATTATTTGTGAATTAATTAACTAATTAATTCACTCCACTCTCACTATTGTATCATTCAATTAGAGAATATACAACTAGCTCAACTGAGTTTAACTCCATTAACTGATTTAAATTGAATAACAAATCCATGAACTACTCTTCCAACTCTGTCATAACTTTGCCACTTCAGTTCTAACTGAGTCCTCCATGCATGAACCACTAGTAAACCCTAGGAATTGCGTAATTCCTTCAGCCCACTGATTTTCCAAATCTGTGCACTGAAATTAAGTGCTCCAAGAGAATAAGCTGTTGTTTATTGTCGGATTATTATTAAGAGCTAATAATAATCAACACTTCTATTTTTAGACTGACGATCTATAAATAGACTTCGCCTAATATTCTAAAAAGATAATTTCATCTATTTTTCCAACTTGACCAACCATCCACAAATAGCATCCTACAACTTTTGAAATATGATCACCATGTCTAAAAATAGACTTGCGCCAAAAATAGCCTACGGGCCCACTTAGTGAAGGCGACTCATTTCACTAAGCTCATCATCTTTTTGAATCTCAACATGTATTCAAAATATCTTATTTGAGTTACATGCTTATTTCATCCTTTTTTCAGAGGATTATTAATCACCAAAGGATTTTCACCCCCAATTTACTATTTCAATATCTATAACAATGTTTTTTATATATGTGAACATATTATGTTGGTTTACATATATTTTTTCACCCACAATTTCCTATTTCAATATCTATAACAAAATTTTATGGTTGATAACTCTTATCATCAATATATTTGAAACCTCCACGACGTGCTTCCATGGAAGAAAATTTTTCCTTTCATTCCTTCAGTATGGCCCCTTCTCTGCAACAACTTATTTCTTCTATGCTACTCTTTCCTATGTTATTGCCTTATGAAGTTTCTTTTGCAACTTGTGGTGCAATTGCTAGTTATGCACTAATTTAGAATTAATGTGTTTGTGTTTCTATTAAATAATGTATAATTAATCAAGGAAATTAGGTGATATATATTAAAATGTGTATTATATAAAGTATAATAAAAATACAATAACCATACTTATCCCAACCAAGTAATCTACATAAATTACATAAAGAGAAAAGCAATAGTGCACACAAGGAATGAACCTAGTCAAACTTTAAAAAAATATTAATGTAAGATTTATATACATGTTTGGTCAACCTTAAAAAAGGAAGGATTAATGTAAGATTTATTTACATGTTTGGAAATAAAGAATTGAAACCACATTGCTAGGGGAAGAGTAATTATAAATTTAATATTTTATGAAAGGGAATTAAAATTAGGGAGAGGAAAGACTATGGGTAATAGAAATGTTTAAAATTTATAGGCATTTTTGGAGGTGTGAAATAAATATGTTCTTTTAAAAAAATGAAAAAAATCTTATAATAATAGTTATGTCAATAGGTGTGTTTATTTTGGAATAGGGTTTTCAAAATTTTAATTTAATTATCAATAATTATTAAGTGAAAGGTAGGGATTTAACATTTATGGAATATTCTAGAATATTCTTAGTAGAGGCCACATATCAAAGGTTGAGGTTTATCACAGAAGTAGTTATGCCCTCTCTTCCCTTTTAGTAAAATCGATTAAATAAAAAAATTTCCATATGAACAAGTGTGATATGAAACGAGTTACGGTTTTTTGGGCATGTGGTATTGATAAGCCATTGTATTAACCCCTTGTATTATAACACAGTATTTACAAGCTAACAATATCCATGGTAAAGTGGAGGGTGGATCTTCATGGTTAAGGATCTTGTTACATGTTTTTCTTAAATGTAGGTATGTTTAACTTATATATGAAGTTTTTTTATAATAAATAATGACAATAATTTAAAGTTATAATTTTGTTATTTTTATGAATTTTTTAATCTTGGCAATGTGAGATGTATCATGATGTAAGTTTTTTGATGTTTATCATGGATCGATGCCTATAAATATTTACTAACCATTTAATTTGTATGGTTGCACTAGTTATGTTATAATGATCCTTGAGATTATAAGCTTATTAGGTCTTATATACGTGTTCACATGTAAGGTTTCTCTAGATTATATTAGTAGATTATTTTTCATCTATCTCGATTCTTTTAGAGTGGAAAAATTGGAGGAATAAATATGTTGGGTTATTTTTAATATTGGATCTTAGTTTTGAGAATTGGGGTTTGAAACCTTTCGAAACCATTTTATGGCATCAAACGAAATTTTTTAGTGTCAAAAATTTCTTGCTTTGTTTTCAAACCTTAATATATAGATCTACAGTTACAAATATTTCTAATGGTGCAAGAATCAAGTCAAAGGAGTTTGTATGCAAAATTTATGTTTCCTACAAGTCGACTTAACATGTTGACCAACATGGAATGACTGTGTGCTATGTTATCCCTCGTTACTGATACATATGGGTTATCTATGTGTGGAATTTGAAGAAGTGATGCAGGAGCATTAGCTCCAAAAAACACCTTGTATTTTACCTAAGCTAGGGGGTTTCATGTTTTGAAGAAATATTAAAATTTCATGTAAATATTAATATTATTTTGAGTGATTAATTAATTATTTGTGAGAAATTGTATATGTGAGAGAAATTAGTTTCTAGATTATTTAGAATTAATGATGGAGCCTAAGTTGGAATTAGTTTCTAAGTCTTAGGGATAAGAATCTTTCTTTTAGGGATGTTGAGAGATTTAGGGGTTTGTTGAGGAATTGAAGGGATAAAGCATTAAATTAGATTACTTTTAAAATTGTATAAATAGGAGGGGGTTTTAAGAGGAAGATACATTGAGATTGTGAGATAGAGAGCTGGTTTGGAACAACCAAGGCTGTAAGCCTTTGGTAAATTGTAAGGGCCATCAATCTGGAATATCAGGCCAAACAAAGTTTGTAAGTAATCTTGTTTTGATTTCAGATTATATATATATACATTCGGTGATTGGTTGTGAAAGTGATAGTTATTTCTGGTTAAATGTATATATATGGTTGAGGAATTGATTGTTGGAAAGATCGACCAAAGGAAGGTGCAATAAAAGAATTTGTGAGGTTGATTTATGCGTACAAGCTAAAAGGATCGATATTCATATAACAATTGTCATCTGTGTTAAATAAATGAGCTTATCTATGTTGAATGAGTGGTTAAGTTAAATCGATTTGAATAATCGATGTGTTTGGTTTGATTTGTGAGTCTGCACCAGAAAGAAGGAATTGGTATTATTAATATCGATATTGTAGTGTTGACAGAATGCGATGATGGAAAATGGATTGGGTTTTATAAATTTATGTTTTAATACAGAATTTAAATCTCTTTCTGAGAATCGATGTTATGGATAGAAATCTGGTTCAATCCCCAATCGAATGAGGTATTCAAAGTGGCAGATGACAAGCTGTGATAACGCAGACAGTATTAAGGTAACGTTGTGAGTTGTTTCCTGTGTTATTTTATAGTGCAAATGCAGAGTGATTTGAGTTTTATTGGCGCTGAAGAACTGGTGGATAGGTTGGGTTTTGATGGAAATCGACTCTGATTAACAACTCTTTTTGTATCTGCACACACTGTCAATTGCGCTGAAATGGGTATGAACAAAATTGTGAATCACTATTATTAATGTGTTGGTCTTCTGTCCAAGAATAAACGTTGAACACGATATTGAAGCTGTTTTCAGGAGAATTTAGAATTGCATCGGTTCTGTATTAAAATACATAGTTGTTGACTGCGCAAGGGACAAGTCGACATTGAGAGCAGGAATATAAAACTGTGTCTTGTTTTGTGATGTGACTGTGTGTGAATGGAGGTTGCTGAAGTATTAATTCATAAATGAGTTAAAATGACGTTCTAAGTGCAGAATCGATATCTCTTAATCGAATTTCCATGAGTTACAAAGGCGCAGGTTCGAGATCCATTCGATGGCAATGTTTGAAATCCGGTTCAGAATTCGTTCCCTCCGTGGTGTTTGATTGAATGAAACTGTATGGAAGCTGGTAGTTAAAGCCCAGAAGTTTGGATCAGTTTGTTTACAAATCGATTGAAGGTTGTATAAATCAGAGGTGCGGTATTGAGACAAATCAGTCAGATGTTGAAAGCGGCAGTTAGTAAATATGAACACGGCGTTGTTCCTTTGGAATATAAATGGTGTCAGAAGCCTGTGGATTCGATAGTGCATTGATGCATTGAGTTTTAAATGTTGCAGCGTTGATATGAAGTTGAACCAAATGTTATATGTCGAGTTGTGTAGTTTCACAGCAATGGTCAACGTGGAAAGCGAGGAGGTAAATTGAAGTTGAAGGCGTTTATAAGTTCAATTGTGTTAAATCCATAGGCATAAAGATGTATAAACTTGTGTGGGTCGATTGCTGTAAAAGTCGATCACATGGGAATATATAATTCCTTATGGTATGTTGGCATGAGCACATTCTTTTAATCCAGTCATATATAAATGGGAAGTTTTGGTTTTGTTTACGGAAGCATTCAAAGTTTATGATTGAAGTTACTTAAATTGGGAATGAATTAAAAGTTTGGGATTTGGGCTATATCCAAGTTGGTTTGATTAGTATGAAATCGTGAGTTATCTTGGTATAAATATTGTGAGTTATGCTTCCGCATGCAAATGGTATAGTTATTGAATTTGTCAGGAATTTGAAACAAGCTTCCGCTTTTGAATGGAGATTGCCAGAGTATGAAATTGCCCAGATTGGAGTGTTAATTGGGCAGTGACTTAAATGCATTCTTAACTTCATAGTAATAGAAGGATTCTGGGGATTTGCAGGCTAGCCCTGCATCAAGAAGACTCTATAATGTTGAAATTTGTAGCTCTAGTTTAAGGTTGAGGGAGTCAAACCTTACCCCTAGTTAGCTATCAAGCTATGTTAAATATTGGGTCATTAATAGGAGTAGGGATTCCATCACACTATTTTATTTTGTTGCATAATTAATTTGAGTAGCTAGGAGTGGGAGTTTAGAGATAAAAATAGAGGGAGTTAAATTTATGTAGCAACATTATAGGTCATAGGTCTCAAGTAACTTCATAGAGGGTAATTTTTTCTCTATACTTGCATATTTCCCTACTAGATAAAAGAGAGAAAAATAGTATCACCTTCTAATTGGGTTTTCTCACATAAGAGGTTCTTGGGGGAGGGGATTATATTGTGGATGGTGTGTGTGTGTGTGTGTGTGTGTTTATTTATTTTCAACATTTATCATGGTTCACCTAATTTATTTATTTAAGCATAACACATGTAAATAAAGAATATGAAATCTAAAGGAATTAGCATTCACAGTGAATATTTTAGCATTTTATTATATTTATTGTGTCGAACTATTGTGGTGAGGTATCCATGGTAGTTTATAAATCAAAGGTATTGTAAAATAATAATAAGAACTATAATATATTAAACTTACAGTGAACCTTAAATATAGTGGGAATTGAAGGAGACAATGCTTTAAAATAAGGGAGTTATTAATCAAAGTTAAACATGCTATGATAATCAATATTAAGTGGATAAGGTGAATATATATGGATGCCCACATCATAAAGTTTATTAAATCTTGATATTGTATTATTAAGTAAATTCTATGAAACTTGTCTAAGTACAAAAACAATATGGCACCTAAGAGGTGAAGGAAAACAATAAAACCTCAGAAGAAGAAAACTTGATTAGGCTATAATGTGATTGTTGGGAATAAAATTACATAGCAACAAAATCAAAATGAATGTGGAAATAAAAAATAGAATGAAACTTTACAAAGGAGACACCAATATACATGCTTCACCCGATTTGGGTTACATCCATGGAGAAATAGTTTATCCTTCCTTCCATTCCATCTAGTAAAATGAAAGGATTACAACTACAACACATCCTCAACAACCTCCTCTTCTCTTTCTCATAGTCACCTCTCTAAATTACAATGATAAATTAATAATAAAAAATTGAAATAAAGTTCCCTCATAAAAAAAGGGTTTCATTTTAGGTAAAATGGCCTAAAATAACATCTATCATTATATTTGTTACATAATGATGAATGGTTCATATTGACTATGAAATTACAATATTTTACATGGAATTTTCTTTTTCATTAGGGGAATTTCCCTCAAAGCCCCACCAAGGGGGATCCAAATAATTATAATCGCCTCCTCTAGACTCTTTGGTGATAATATTAGGGGGAAATAACCCTTACATTCCCCATAAATAACTAGGGTCCAAAAACCACTAAAAAAAATATCTTTGAATCATGAAGATAATCAGGCTCCACAACCAACAATCTCCCAACAATATCCCACTTGGATACTGATTAAAATAACTCCATTGCTACTATACCTATTGGATTTTGTTTAACCTTTGGGTCTAGCTAGCTTCTCATATTCATCATCATGCTTCAAGGCCAATTGAAACTAAGAAACAACTCATTTTCTCCTTAGTTGTACTTCCTTCATTAACATATCTATAGGATTTTAGCTAGTATGTATATTTTCCAACTTCAACTATGCATCTTCTAGAATTGATTGTATGAAATGGTATCTGAGTAATATATGCTTAATATTAGAATGAAAAGCTAAGTTATTTTCAAGATGAATGACACTCTCACTATCCCTATACAACCTTTTATTCTCTTGATTCTTTCCCAATTTGTTAATAAAACTATACAACCAAAAGATCTCTTTATTAACCCCTATAGATGAAATATACTATGCTTCTATTGCTAAAAGTGTAAAAACCCTTTACAATTTCAAAATCCAGCTTACTATTGTTCCACCTACATTGAAAACATACCCTGCAGTGCTCCTCCTACTATCTATATCATGTTCCATATATGGGCCAGCATATCCTTATAGAACAATGTTTGAACATCCAAAGCATAATTCGTGAGTAGTAGTACGTCTCATATACCCCAGAATCCACTTTACAACCTTCCAATACTCATTAGCTTGATTTTTGATATACTTGCTCAAAACTCCTACTTCATGTGTAATATTTTGCCTTGTGCACAACATCAGATACATCAAGATGCTAATTGTTGATGAATATGGAACCTTGGACAATGATTTGATATTCTCCTATGTCTTGGGACACATCTCCTTAGTAAATTTTAAATGTATAGCCAAAGGTGTGCTAATTTGTTTTGCATTTTTCATTTTAAATATGTCCAACACCTTTTTATATCACTATGGGACAATGCTAATTTATGTTTTTTCTTATCTCTTATTTTTCTCATACCAAGAATTTCTTTTGTAGCACGCAAATCCTTCATAGCAAATGAATTAGGTAAATTTATTTTGAGGACATGTATATCTTGTGTGTTAGACACTATAGCAAGCATGACATCTACTTATAATAACAAGATGATATAACTACCTTTATCTAGTCTCTTAAATAAACATAGTGGTTACATCAACATCTACTATAATCTAGTTCTGTCATAAATGTTAGTAGGAGAAAATGCCTCATTTTTAACCCCTTTCCTACCTTAAAATCACGATGATAAACCTCTGATTTATCCTCATAAACTTCCTTATACCCGCAGTAGTCCAAGAATCATGTCCTATCCCTGTAATAGTTTTATATTTCATACTTAAGGTTTATTAAGTACTTAATTAATCATTTTTAAATATATTTTAAGCCTTTTATATTCTTGCAACTAATATTTATCTTCCTAAAGTATTTTGATAAGAAAATGTATTAATCTCGAATCAAAATGGTCTAGTGCAGACATATTACTGCATCATTAGCAGTCGACCACTCCTTGACTTCCACAACAACTCATTACCTAACGCAGGTTTTTCGTTCCAGCTCGACCCACTTAGTTACGGTCATCTTGAGTGGAATCTGGAGCGGAGAATAATCAGGGATATGATTAAAGATTGGATCACTAGAAAAAGAATAGTTTAACATTTTATTATATATGTTGGCTTATTTTGTAACACTGGATGTTATTTTTTTCAGCCTAAAGGATGGAATTAGAATGACATTATGTAATTTATATGTGGTATGCACACTGTATAATATAATAACTTTGATTAATTTAGACAAGAACTTATCAGGGTTGTGATAAAGTACGAGGGGAAGGTTGGGGGAGATTCTACCTGAACACAGGGAGATCATATCATTATTTAACTTGGATGTATCATTCTCTGCAAATAATACTCATAAATAAAAATTAATGTCATCATCCATGTCTTCCTTTGAACTTGAACCTTCTATTCTATCTGACATTTCCATTTCTACTGAAAAGGATGGGCTCCTATTATCCCCCTGATTTTCGGCTATTGCAATAGTATATAATTCTTTCGTTGGAACCACCGCTAATTCTTATTCTGTTGGGCTTCTCAACGATGCTCCTACTTGGTGTATATCCTTCTGTCACCTATTAATTTCCTGTAGCACCTTTTCCTGCCATTTCTCCACTATTTGTGCTCTTCGTTGCACTTTACAATCCCTAGACCTTTTGAATTCATCTGCGTCCATTTCTTCGATCGATTCATAACTTCCCGTTCAGTAGCATCCCTCCCTCTATGTCCTTCACTCAGTACTAGGCCTTTAGGCTTCCACACTACGGTTCTGGAACATCATCAAAATTTCCTCTACCATTAGAACCTTAATCCACATAGGGATTTCCTTTAGCAGCTTCCTCGCAACATTATTCTTAATATGTCCTTAAATTTATAGAAATAGTTACAATTCTCCATGACTAACTCAATAATATATCCCTCTATCGTAGTCTACACCCAAACGTTCACAAATCATGTCAGATCTGTGTCTAGCCAATGCAGTTCTATTCGATTTGCTTGAGTCCAAGCATAATGAGATATGATTTGTTCACTAGTGTTCCCCTTTATCTGCAATATCCACAACTAGTTGTATATGTCTTCTAGAAACTTACACCAAAATATGTCATACTAATCACAAGTCGAGTCTGCATATAATACCTTCTCCTTTGACTTTCCTTCACCTTGTTGGCAGAGCTTAGCCTGTTGTAAGATGAATTAACAATCTATGTATTCATATCACCAATCTTATAATCTTTTCTTCAAGATCCTCGATACCATATTCCAACTCCCCCCCCCCCCCCCCCCCCCTTTTATATTTTAGATCCCGAAAATGGAACTTTGTTGGCTAAAAATAATAACAGGGTTATGGCCTAGGTTTAGGGATAGGGGCCAACAAAGCTTTGTTGTAGTCTAGTAGAATTCTGACATTTTCATCTTACCCAAGATTGGATAATGAGTCTCACCCGAGGCGTGTCGTGACCTTAGTTATATGGGGGGTTAGGATTCTATACTGATAAGAGTTACATTGATTATATCAGAATTAAAGCATAGTCAATGATACCATGCCCAAGCTCATCTGCAACAAATTATGCATCTTAATAAAAAGAGACTACTTGAATACACCTAATTAATTAATTTTTTTAATGCCAAGTAACCATTCATTCATAACACAATGATCCCAAAATGCCTTATTTTCGTTAAGCTTCTAAAAACATCATTACATAAGGCTCAACAACCTCTTTATAGAACATACAAAATGCAAGAATGAACATCAAAGATTCATACCACATAACATATACAAAGTGGTCTTACTCACTTTGAAACATTATTTATGTACTCTACTACTCTACTCCTCCCGCCCATCCTTCCTTATATTTCCATGCTCGCGTGAACTATCATTTCCTTCTGCCTATTTCCTAGCTCATTTGTCCCTGCTCCTCGACTATTACTGCTCTTTTCAGCTCAGTTGTGACTATCTCTTCTTGTCATTCCTCCGCAACTATCAATTTTCTATTAGTTCAATCCTCTTTCTTCGTTATCCTTCCCGTGACTTCCCAATGGTTGTCTCTACAACATTTCATTCTTCCATCCTATCCTAAAATACTTTAATCCTTCAAAAATGAAGGCCCCAATAGGTGGATTTGTGGAATACGAGTCATCAAGACGGGTAAGTTTCCTTTCCTTATCTCTTCTAAGGGAAATATTAATTGGGTTGGAATTAAGTGGTTTGGATCTAATCAAATATATTCATATTCTTCTCATGTTTCTAGTGCAACCTCAATGATTTCCTTATATAGTTAGGTAAACTATAATTAGACAAGAGGGGCTTTCGGTAGAGGTTGAGGCCTAAGGGACAAAGGACATATTTATAGCACTAGGTAAAGTTAGTGAGAGGGCTCATGATACATTAAATATTGTACTTGTGGAGGATTGCACCTTTATATTAACTGTTCTAAATTTTGAGGCACACTCGGACAACATGATGGAAAATTTAATCCCACAAGCCTTAGTGTGGCTATCACATTTATTTCATAGTCAACCACTTTCAAGTAGAACATTAGGCCATTATTATGGAATCTTCTCATAGGAATAATAACTTTTCACTTTCTATTTTCTTTGATATTATGTAATATCCTAAAAGGGAGAATGCAATAATACTCAAGCACAATATGAGAACTGCAGAAAACTAAATAATAAATCTAAATACACATCAAAATATATAGAGAACTAGTTGACCCATTTTATTATATGGGAGGTGAATAGCAAGTACATAAGTGCTCAAAATGTGAGACACTCAAGCCAAAGAGATGGCCTAGAATGACCCTGAAATGTTCCCACAAGAGGGACTTTGTAACTGCTGGAGTAATGGAAGGTAAATTGCGTTGTCCCTATTGCAACTGTTGGGACTGTAACTGCTAGAAAGATATAAATTCAAATGTAGGCAGTTTGGGAGCTCCGATGATGCTGAAAATGGAGATTCGTGCTCTGTGATGGATACCCAAGATAACCCAGAAAGGATTTCTCAGATCTGTCAATATAATAAAACCACCCTCTTAGGGCTTCACATATATACTTTTGGGTATGCAGATCTGCTGCATAATCTGATGATATGATGGTTGCAACGATGCACAATTAGATCTATGCAAGAAGAGTTGATCCCTTCAATAGATCCTTGGGCTAAATTATCAAGATATAGCTCCTCCAATCTCCTCCACTAAAAATAGTTGCTGGATGAACAATAGCTTCAGGAAACTGCATTGTAAGGGAGGGAGGCTCAATAGCCTACTGCTAGATATGTCATTAAAACTCCTGAGTGATGGAAAAAATAGATCCAATGTGATTAGATGACCCCTCATATGATTTCTAGCTGAAATATTAGAAGCTTCCTTCCTCCAATAGATCTATAGGACTAGACTGCACAATCCTTGAAGGGACTGTTGCTGCATGGAGGTAAAACACAATGGCCTAAATGTTGGATATAGATCTGTTTCTCTTAGAAGACTAAATGTGAAGAACAAAGTGGTAGGATGAATCCTCCACCGATTTCCTAGCTAAATGCTAGAAACAACCTCCTGAAGATGACACCAATGCCTGATAAGGAATAAATCTCAATAGAAAACCTTCCCAGAGTAGGGACACAAATCTCCCTATGGGTAAGGGTGGGATTCCCGCTCGAGAACACCTTGTGCTAAAAAACACTACAAACTTTGCTAAACAGGATAAGAGTGCATGGAGATGTCACCTAACAAATCCAGATCTAAATAGATCAAAGAATAATCCAAGTATCCAAATCTCCCTTCTATTGTGCCTTCACCTTCATTATATAGATCATGAGTCTTCCATAGCCTAGGCCCACTCCATAACTGCATTGTACATGTGGACATAAGTCTACATGGGTGACTGCACTATTTCTTCATGTCCTCCATCATGTTCACATGGGGTGATCACCCTCTCCATCATGTGTGCATTAAATGCATCACTTCCTCCACTAACTTATCATAAGTGCTTTATGATCTTACTTTGAATGCACTATGATCTCAGTTGACCTCTTCAAATATCCTCATGATTTTATATTTAAGATCCATGATTTTATTTGACTGTTTCATCCTCCATGATCTATCTCATAAATGAGACATGATCTCCACTATTTTATCATTAATGGAGCCACTCCACTACTCCATGATTTAGATCTAGATCTAGAATATTCACATACACACATCAAAAGTGGATTTTATTCATCTTTGAGGATTATAGGTCCCTCCACCCTTTTATTTACTTAATTAATTAAGTTTATTAAGAACTCTAATATTCTAAATATCATGTGAAAATTTGGGAATATTATAGTCCTCCCGGGCAAAATGTTGCTTGTCCTCAAGCAACTGCAAAATTAGATGCTAGAGATCTGTCCCCCTCCAAATGACATCCACACAAGGAAGGTCTCACCATTTTCTATAATGAATTATGTATGCCCAACACCAAAGTTGCCTCTCTATAATGTCTAGAGTGACCTCTAACTGTGTAGCTAGATGTCCCTCATCAACCATGAAGCTCCAAGTGACAACCATAAGTTGTCCACCATCCTCCATAATACATGAGATATATAAAAATAGATGGTTCCTTCCACAAAAGGAAATATCCAACTCACAAAGTAATCCTCCATCCCATGCTACATGAAGTAAGAAGAGGCTCTTCATGCTTTCATCCTTAGTCTTGTTGGCCTTGTTGGATCCAAGCATCATTCCAACATTGTACCAAAGAAGAAGTAGAGACATATGGGTAGACAAGGATGTCAAACCATATTCTCCCAATAGTAACCAATGGAGCAATGCTCCCTGTTTCCACACCACACCATCAAAATACCAATTATGGTATCCATACTCTCCAAGTAAGAGCCAACGAAGGAATGCCTCTTTCTTCCATCCTCCAACACTATAATGCAAGGTAAGGGAGTATGTAGGATCAAAGTCCCCCAAAAAAGCCAAAGCAACAAGATCTATTGCTGCCCCTTAACATCATCATGTGAATCATGGATTAATAACAACATATTGAATGACATATGGAATGTCATATTAGCCTAATAAAAACAAGCTTCATTATTACACATCATGAGAGTATTATGCCATATTAAAAACAATACAAAACAAATAAACATGGGAGATGTCATATGATGGCCAAACTCTCTAAACCAAAGTGAAAATGCCTTCTTCTGCTTCATTCTGTCATTGATACACAAGGCATGAGTCAAGGAAATATGAGCCATAGGGTGGTAACCATACTCACCCAAGAGTATCCAGCGTAACCATGCCTCCTTATTCATTACATGAGTGCTTTTCAGGGCATGGATAAAATAATTAGGAGCCTTTGGGTAGTAACCAAACTCACCCAAGAGCAACCAACGTAACCAAACTTCTTCCTGGCCCATGTCATATATCTGCAAGTGGTCATGCACCCCCTTGCTTATCATCCTCACCTACTCATCCCAATGTGGATGATGAATGATGTTCTGCATAAACATGGTATCCTCCCTTTGTAGAATACCATCCACCTCAAACTGATGAAGAAATTTTCACTCCATGAATTGTTGAAGTGTACCTCCAATGAGACCTCTCCATGAGATCTTCTTCTCATCAATGACCCTCAAAAATCAATGAGGTTATGGATCTATTGCAGGTAGAAGTTTCTTTTTGAGCTATGAGATGCTCATTGAGAAAGTGTCATATGAAAAGGAAAAAAGATTCCTCATCTCAAGATGTCTACCATCTATCATCTTTACCTTCATTTCTTCATGAGTGAAGCTACCTTCAGAATGCTCCAAGAATAATGGGGCCCTCTCATCATTACTGCTACTAAGTGACAGGGTTTTAGATATGCATGGTGATACATATGTTATCTCATGGCAAGGTACAATGCTAAACTCATAGCCATACATTGTACATAGGATCATGCTCATCACATCTTCTGAAACTGTACACTTCAACTCAAAGGGTTGAATGTAGCTCAACAATGATGAATTGGGATAGCTCTTCATCTCCTCCTTGATCAACTCAAGGGTCCTCTGTGCAGTGATATGTTGCTGCTCCAAATCAACATGTTGTTCTAAGCCATGGTCATACAATGGCCCTGATGAAATTTCCCCATAAGTTTCAATAAGAGGTACTAAAACAATATGAGATGAAAGTGCATGCATACCTTGGGTCAACTGATGTGTGGGATCCTCTTGCAAGACCACAAGAGTTCCTCTAACCGGTACAATGGTCTCTCCAACTGTTGGTAATAGTGATGGCTGCTCTTCTAGCAATGTACCAACGTTGGAATCTACCCCCTCTTCCTCATGCATCTCCTGAATCATGCATGGGACTCTATATGTCAAGAGCTTAAGACTATCTTGCAAAGATGCAAGTGTCTCTCCTCCAGATATAAGTACCTTTGCAGCTAGTGGTGAATGTACTGACTCCTTGTCAAGAGTGACAAGAATGACATTCTCCTTTGACTTCTTAGGAAATGTTTCTTTGTGACACATCTCTGGTTTTCTCACATCAAACTTATTTCTCAACTTGTGAAACAAATCTAAATATTTAGTTGCCTTTGCATGCTCCATGTGACCAAACCATCAATCATTGGATTCACCATGAAGATGAAGTGCTGCAATCTGAACAACCTCTCTTTCAGCTACAGGATGTAGCCTGAAGAATGTATCTAAATATTTCCTCCAAGCCTTGACAATTCTTGAGGAATATCCATAAAATGTAGGCAAATAGAATCTATTGTGCCTATTTCTTCTATTGTTGTTATAGGATCCTCTTTCTTCTTTGATTTTGAAGAATTGTTGGAGAGTTATTTTCTCCTTGAATGCTCTAGATTATGCTTTTTACTCTTCAAGATATAGACTGAGAGTCTCATGGGTCTCAGGTTCCATGTTTCTTATTTCTTCATGACTATACCATTCACCTTCTTCAAAGAAAGTGGTCATAGTAGATCTATGAGGAGATCTATGATTCCCCAGTTTTCTTTGTTGCTAATAGGAAGTGCTTGGACCTTCCTCATCAAATATTCCTCTTGGACCCTCCTTTTTCCTTTCCCTCTTTATTTGATTGACCTCCTTGCAGAGATATTGTAGGGATATAAAGAGAAGAGTGGCAAAACTACAATCCTCCATCATGATAGATCTCTTCTATTTGCTTCTTCTTTTGATGCAAAAGATGAAGTGTCCACAAGTTGAGCCAAAGATCATGATCTGATACCATTGTAATATCCCAAAAGGGAGAATGCAGTAATACTCAAACACAATATGAGAACTGCAACAAAGTAAAAAATAAATCTATATACACATCAGAATATATAGAGAAGATGGGCAATTTTATTATATGGGAGGTGAATAGAAAGTACAACAATGCTCAAAATATGAGACACTCAAGCCAAAGATATGGCCTAGAATGACCCTGAAATGTTCCCACAAGAGGGAATGCATAACTGTTGGATTGCTGGAAGGTAAACCGCGTTGTCCCTGCTACAACTATTGGGACTGCAACTGCCAAAAAGATATAAAGTCAGATCTAGGCAGTTTGGGAGCTCCGATGATGCTGAAAATAGAGATCCAGGCTCTATGATGGATGCCAAAGATAACCCAGAAAGGGATTCTCAAATCTTTCAATCTAAGAAATTCACCCTCTTAGGGCTTCACATATACACTGTTGGGTACGCGGATTTACTGCATAATATTATGGTATGATGGCTGTAATGATGCATAATCAAATCTATGCAAGAAGGAGTGATCCCTTCAATACATCCTTGGGCTAAATGCTCAAGATCTAGCTCCTCCAATATCCTCCACTGAAAATAGTTGTTGGATGAACAACAACTTCAGGAAACTGCACTATAAGGGAGGGAGGCTCAGTAGCCTACTGCTAGATATGTCAATACATCTCCTGAGTGATGGAAAAAATAGATACAATGTGAGGAGATGATCCCTCATAGGATTTCCAGCCGAAATACTAGAAACTTCCTTCCTCCAATAGATCTACAGGACTTGACTGCAGAATCCTTGAAGGGACTGCTGCTGCATGGAGGTAAAACCCAATGGCCTTGATATAGATCTACGCTCCTAGAAGACTGAATGTGAAGAACAAAGTGGTAGGATGAATCCTCCATCGGTTTCCTAGTTGAATGGTAGAAATAACCTCCTGAAGATGACACCAATGCCTAATAAGGAATAAAGCTCAATAGAAAACCTTCCCAGAGTAGGCACACAAGTACCCTATGGGTAAGGGTGGGATTCCCACTCGAGAAAACCCTATGCTAAACAACATTGCAAACTTAGCTAAACAACATAAGAGTGCATGGATATATCACCTGAAAAATCCAGATCTAAACAGATCAAAGAATAATCCAAGTATCCAAATCTGCCACTCTATTGTGCCTTCACCTTCATTACATAGATCATGAGCCTGCCATAGCCTAGGCCCACTCCATTAATATGCTGTACATGTGGACATAAGTCTCCATGGTTGACTGCGTTGTTTCTCCATGTCCTCCATCATGTTCACATGGGGTGATCACTCTCTTCGTCATGTGTGCATTAAATGCATCACTTCCTCCACTAACTTGTCATAAATGCTTTATGATCTTACTTTGAATGCACTATGATCTTAGTTGACCTCTTCAAAGATCCTCATGATTTTATATTTAAGATCCATGATCTTATTTTACTGTTTCATTCTCCATGATCTATATCATAAATGGAACATGATCTCCACTATTTTATCATTAATGGAGCTGCTCAACTACTCCATGGTTTAGATCTAGATCCAGAATATCCACATACACACATAAAAAGTGGATTATATTCATCTTTGAGGATTATGGGTCCCTCCACCCTTTTATTTACTTAATTAATTAAGTTTATTAAGAACTCTAATATTCCAAATATCATGTGAAAATTTGGGAATTAGCGCCATTTATAGTATTATTTCTCTATTAGCACTAAGTAGACGTGGGTTGGAAACCATAAACATGATGAATTCAATTACATTGAAATTGCATAGTTGGTGAAGTAATTAGTTGGATACATGTTAGAAAATCGTATGATGGACCTTGAAGCTTTTCTAACCCATATGAACCTTTATATCACACCTTTAATTAGGAACTTATGATTTGATAACAGGTATAGGGAAATTACAAACCCATCAAACTCTCTTTAATTGTTTGAATCATAAAAGGGTTCATCGTGTAAATGATAAGGTAAGTTGGTTGTGATTTAGAGAATCAAATTCCAGGATTCTCTTCGTCTCATTTTGAAAATGAAGGGATGTAATATTAGTGTAGTTTAAGCTATTAGAAAGAATACTAATGCTGTGCCAGAATCCCACCCTTTAGTTTTGGAATTTGAGGATGTTTTTTCTTTTGAAATTATCTAGGCTAGATCCTATTAGAGAGGTAAATTTTACTCTTACCCTTCAACCTAGAGTGGAAATTATATCCAAAACCTCTTATTGAATGATATTACCATAACTTAATTAACTTAGTACTTGGCTTAAAGATTTATTATATCTCAAAATGATTCTTATTGTTTGTATCTCATTAGGTGCACTAGTAATTTTTTCCAAGAAATAATATGGCACACTTTGGATCTACATTTATTGTAGCCATTTGAATATATCTATTGTAAAAAATGGGTACCTAATTCCTAAAATTATGACCAGTTTGATTAGTTCAAAGGAGCTTCAATGATCTCTATGATTTTATTTTATTCTAAGTATCATCAACTCAAGAATAAAGAGGAAGATATTCATAAAACTACCTTTCATACTAGATTTGGTAATTATGAATTCATGGTAGTAACTTTTGGGTTAACCAATTCACTTGCAATTTTTATGAATCTACTGAAAGGTGCAGTCCACAAATGTTTGGACCAATTTCTGTAGGTTTTTTGGATGATATTGTCATGTATTCTCATAATGAATGAGAACACATGGAACACTTAAAACTCATTCTTTAGTGTTGTTATGGGCATAATAATCAATTATTTAGTGTCTTAATGAGAATAAGTTGTGTGGGAAAATTTCCAAATGCACCTTCTTTCAAAAAATAATTCACTAAATAGTTCATGTTATTATGTTGAAAATTGTAGTGTTAGTCGATCCCAATAATTTTGAAGAAGTAATGGAATGGCCAACACCAAATAGTGCTCAGGAGGCACACAATTTTATCGGGTTGCTAGGGTATTACAAGAGGTATGTCAAAGGCTTTTCAAAAATCACTAACCACATTATCTCTTTCTAATAGAAGGGAAAAATATTTAAGTAGACAAAGGATTGTAAGTCTATGTTTATGGAATTGAAGAAGCACTCAAGTTGTGCCCCTGTTATTAAAGTGCTTAATGTGGAGAATATTTCTTGGTTTGTGTAAATGCATATAAATAAGGTTTTGGTGCAATTTCAATGTGGAGGAAGGTATTATAGCCTATGAATTTCAAAAATTTAAGAATCATTAAAGCAACTATCCCATTCATGAATTATAATTAGCAATATCTGTAACGGAAAACAAAATATGGAGGCATTGTTTAAGAGGAGGGAGTTTTGAATTGAGGATTGTATAAATTAAGTTGTATATTTCCAATTTATTGTGACATTTTAATGAAAATCACAAGACACAAACCTACTCTATTGCTCTGCGGACATTAATTCACAATTTAGAACAAAAAATTCACACATGCAATAAGAAATCACATACATGCAAATATTATTTTTCTTGGGGAAATAAATATGCTAAAAACCCCATTTCCTTCTTGCATTAATATGATGAATAGCAATGCATTACATTTTATTTTCTTAGTTGAGCACAACCTACAAGTGAATAACCTATATCTCTGATCATTGAGAAGCTCTAGTCTAGACTTAGTCAAAATTTTCCTCTACTTGAGCCCCTATTTCCTTGTGAAATTTCTAAGGAAATAGGCCCTTATTAATTGGGAATTTCCTCCAAAATTCTCCACAATTCGTCAGGGTTGATCACCTAACCTCATGCAACACTTGTACAATCAACTAGTTTACAACTGCTTGTTAAAACGACTTGGAAACTCCACCACAACTAGGAAACCCGTATTATTTGCATGCATGAGCTAATTATTAGTTGATTGATCAATTAACTAGATGATATATGAGTTAGAAAAATGTCCCACTACTTAACTGACGACCAACTATTCCTATTAACAATTAGAACTAGTTTAACTAATTACAACTGAAATTAACTCAATCTAGGCTCCTAAAATTTAGGAATCACTAGATACAACTGAAATTCATGCCCCTATCTTGAATTGACTGAGATAAATAAGTGACAAGATCCATGTCACCTCTTTTAACTCCCATAACTTGTGTGCTGATGTGGAATTTCGAAATTTCTCAATTTAATCCAGGAAAAATCAAACTGATAATTTCTTGTTGCATTTTCTCAACACTCCCTCTCAATAAAAAATGGATTATCAACCACCCCTATCATGCACATGTGGAATTTATTGCATGAAAAACCTCTCAGTTTTTTTGTTGTTACTGCAACACCTACAACTCAAAAGTGCCAAAAAACATATTGAATCCACTGTGTCTGCAACTGTCTACTAAGAAAATAGTGATGTTGTTGACTCTGCTACTAAGCCTCCTGATCTGTTACCAACATTTCTCTGCACTCCTCAGTATCTGACTAAAACCGATCCTTATGCTACTGAATATTGTGGGCCCTTGTAGTAAGTTAATGATCCATGAGGAGAACACCTCAATGGACCCTGCCCAAATTTCTACAATTCTGGTACTAGGGCTTCACATTGCCCCACCTCACACCTGGAGGTATGGTTGCATGTGCTCCCTTTGGCCATTTGTATTGAAATTTCCCTCCATTAGAGGTCTATGGCTGAGTGGATTTCTCCACTTTTCGTCCTGTCTTCCTCTCCATTTTTGGTTGCTCCACAACTTTATGAGGCTCCTTATGAGACTCCACTTTGATAGGTAAATCATGCTCCCTATCAACTACCATAACTCTAATCCGTGCCTTTCTCCTAAATGTTTTGCATGCATATTCTACCTCAAGTGCATACAGGTTCTTGAATTGAAGCCCAATCTGATTCACCTGCCCCATGACTATGTGTCTCGGGAATGCTTTCCCTTCGTTGAAGATCACATCATAACCATGATATTCAAAAACTGCAACAGAGATGAGATTTATTTTTAGGCATGGATCGAAAATGACATCCTTGAGTCTGAGAGGGGATCTCGACTCTCTCTAACAGTTGACTAAACCAATCTTGTTCACGCTATACCTTTCATCGTTTTCAAACTCAATATTCATTTGTAGATATTTATTCTCCAGGTCACTGAAAAACTCTCTACACACAACCATGTGGAATGAGGCACCCAAATCCAAGTACCACACACTCCCCATCATAGTGTTGCCCATTCATTTGATAAGGGTGAAATTTAGCTCAAAGTGTGAAGCCAAAACTTCACCAGCTACTACTACTGCAAACTCCTTTTTGCTAGAATTTTTGTGTGGACACTCAGTAAGATAGTGCCTAACTTCATGATAATTGAAGCATTTAATTTTGTACAAGTATTTATTCTTACCCTATTGGTTGGATTCAGCATCACCTTGGGATTTATTTCCCTTGGCCTTTATTCCTTGGCTGACTAGGGAAAATTCATATTCCTCTTCTTTGGATGAGGTTCCATCTTTGGTATTCCGCCTTATTTCCTCCTATACCAAATCAAACCATAAGCGCTCCCAATTCGATAGTTTCTCCCTCCCATTCACTGAATATTAATATCTATGTCAACTCTTGGGAATGCTCAAAATGGCTAGGCTTATCAAGTCTTCTTAAGGAACATTTAAACCAACCCCACTAAGTTCATCATGACATTGTGTGAACTTGCTTAAATACTGTGGAATAATTTCATTCTTTTGCATCTTGATACTTCAAAGTTTATCCTTGAGTGCAAGCTTCCCGTGGTCACTATTATTATCTAATAATTTTTTCAGTTCTTTCCACATTACGAACGAAGTTTCTTTTTTGTGGATATTTGAGATAATGTGATCCTGTACTCCCTCCAATATTATTCTCCTCACCTTGGGTACATCTTTCTTCCACTTTTCATGGTTCTAGGAATCATAATATGGTGCTTTTGAAACATATATCTTAATGTATTCTAGCAATCCATTGTCATCCAATACCACCTCCATGCGATCCTTATATGAAAAAAAATTAGAGTTTCCTTTCAAGGAATACTCTAGCCTTAGTCCATTGAAGGTCATCTTCTTAGATATGAAGAGATCCTGCTGCAGTGAACTCCAAATTCGAACGTCCTGAGAAACAAATTCGAAATTTATGCTCTTACACCATGTAGAAAATATTGTGTATATTTTCAATTTCACATGAATTTTTAATCCAAATCACAAGACACAGGCCTACTCTACTTATTTGCAAACATTAATTCACAATTTAGAACAAAAATATCATACGTACAATAAGAAATCACACACATGAAAATAGTATTTTCTTGGGGAAAGAAATCTTCTAACAACCCCAATTCCTACCTGCATTAATATGATGAGTAGATATGTATCATAATTGCTTTTCTCAATTGAGCACAACCTGCAAGTGAATAACCTATCTCTCTACTCACTAAGAAGCTATGACCCAGACTTAGTCAAAATTTTCCTCTAATTGAGCCCCTATTTCCTTGTGCAACTCCTAAGAAAATATGCCTCTATTAGTTAGTAGTTTCCTTCAAAATTCTTACACAATTCCTCAGTGTTGATCACCTGACCTCATGCAACACCTGTACACTCAACTAGTTTACAACTTATGGTTAACTACCTTGGAAACTCCACCACATCTGGGAAACTCATATTATTTTCATGCATGAGCTAATTATTAGTTGATTCATTATTTAACTAGATGATATTTGAGTTAGATGGATGTACCACTACTTAACTCACCACCAACTAGTTCTATTAATAGTTAGAACTAGTTTAACTGATTACAACTGAATTAACTCAACCTAGGCTCTTAAAATTTAGGAATCACTACATACAACTAAACTTCATGCCCCATAACTTGAATTAACTAAGCTAATTGAGTGACAAGAGCCATGTCACCTTAGTTAACTCCTCCAAGTTTTCTGCTGATGTGGAATTTCAAATTTTCTTAATTTAATCCGGACAAAATCAAATTAAGAATTTATTGCTGCATTTTTTCAACAAGGATTGATCATAATAGTATTCAATATATCTTCAGTTGAAAATATATCAATGCTCATTAGCAATCTTCGAGTGAGTTGTTCAACGAATATGATTTTGTGATTTCTTTTATAAAAGGGAATAAAAATAGAGTGGAAGATTCATTAAGTTAAATATCTACAATTCATTCAATGGTCTCCTTGAAGGTAGGGTTAAAAGAAAATGTACTAAGTCATCTTTAGGAAGACTCTTAGTACAATGAATTTTAAATTGTGTTGGAAAAATAAATGTTGTAAAAGAAAGGTATGATTCTTACTCTCAAGATTCATATGGAATCTTATGATATATGGAAATGATTTGCATACCTAACATTGAGGAATTTTGAAGGTTGGCATTATCAAAAGCTTATTTGGAACCTTATGCAACTCATATTGGGATCATAAAGATTTATAGAAAAAAAATATTCTTGCCATGTGTGACGAGGGATATCATTTGATTTTTTACTTGTTGCGTTGAGTATCAATAATTCAAGGTAGAGCATCATCATTCTATTGGTCTACTCTAACCCCATGATATCCATGAAAGCAAGTGGGAATTTGTTTCCTTTGATTTTTTAGTTGGTTTAACATGAGCTCATGAAGACATGGTTATATTATGGTGTTTGTGGATTTATTAACCAACAATTCTAACTTCATTCCAACTATGAGTAATTATGATGTTGTAGCAACAACTTAGACATTTCTTAAAGAAATTGTGTAGTTACATGGAACACCTCGACAAAATTATTTCAGATAAAGACTCCTCTTTCACCTCTTGATTTTGGACCTAAGTTTACACATCCATAGGAATATACTGAGAGTTTCATATTGCTTATCATCCTAAAAAAAAATTCCATGTTAAGAGGGTTCACCAATTTTTGAAGGATATGTTAAGGTTGTATATATTGAATGAACAAAATAAATGGAAAAGTATATTTACATAGTAGAATTTGCATACAACATTGGCTATTATAATTCTATTTGTATGTTTCGAGATGAATTTTTATATGGGAAACCTTGTAGAACCTCTCTAAGTTGGGATTTATTAGAGGATCATGCAATTTTAAGACTTGCTAGATATTTTAATAGATGGAAGAGAAAATGGTACAGATCAAGAATAGACTCAAGGAACTTAAGGGTTACGAAAAGTGTTATGTTAATAAAAATATGATTGGTAGAAGCTAATAATAAGGAAAATGATGAAGTTCTGGTAAAAGTGAAACCATCAAAAAGTTCATTTAGGTTTAGGAAAGAAACAAATCTATCTCCCAAATTCATAGGACCATTCAAAATTAGCATGAAAAGAATGGGACTTGTTACTCATTTCCTCGAGTTACAAATGCATTTGAAAAAGACTCATGATGCATTTGCATTTAAGCTCTTAAGAAGTAAATGCTTGATGAGTATCACATTTTGAATTATGATAATCTACAAGTTTTTGAGGAGGAAATTTTTCTAATAGAATCATATACCATTCTAGACTAGCGAGTTCACTAAGCATTGGAACTAGACATTATAATTTGTAAAGGTCTAATTGGACCAATTTAATCTAAATATTACCACCAAATATCATGTGTTAAGACTTTCCTTATATTTTTGTTTAAATATCACATTAAGACAAAGTTTATCTAGGACAAAGGAGTATATGTAATGACCATTATTTTGTTTAAGCTAATACTTAAAATTGTTGTTTTATCTAGACTAAAATATATACCTAAACGTGTTGCTTTCCTTATTATATGTATATTCAAATATAAATATTCTAAGACAATATATGAATAAACCTTTATGATATATCTTATAGTTAAACTCTCACACCATTTTACCTTTTTCATAATGATTAAATGTCTAATATTAATTATGTAATTAATATGATTGACTTATTGTATAAAATAAATATTATTTACATATCAATCGATCAATAAAAAAAACTAATTACATAAATGTAATAAATAATGTGAACAAATTTGAAAACACAATTGTAATAAACAATCTTATCCAACTACATCACTAGCCTAAAATGAATTTCTACTTATCAATGAAACACATCACATCTGTTTTGGCTAAATAATCATATGAATAGGGATATTTAGTTTATAAAAAAAACACAATACTTATATGTAACCTCAATTATTGTTAAATATCGAAGTGCATATTACTTTTTCCATCCAAAAAACCATTATTAATAACAACCAAAAATAAATAAATAAATATTACTTGCAACAATGGCCCCGTTTTGAAGCCCACTTTGAATCATGTTTTGTCATGTTATCTCAATAGACTGTCTTCTTTCTTTCCAATGCAAATTAAGTCTCTTCTCACCAAAAGACAAGCAAATATTAACACTCATCATGGTAAGGAATTTGCGGCCAGATTACAGAGGACACTAGTTTTTTTTATGGGTAATTTATATATTCACAATGGCTTTTTAAATAGATACATTTACGTTGCATTTGAATCCCATAAATATGTATCTCTTCTTAATGGGGCAGCTTATTTGATTGTGAAATATGTATCTCTTCTTAATGGGGCAGCTTATTTGATTGTGATTGGATGATTATTATATTATTTTGATATTTTTGAGTAGAAATTTTGTAAGAATCAATTTATATGGCTATTTTTATGAGTAAATTTTATTTTAGTAGATTGAGGTTTGAAATTTTTTAAGGAAATTTGAGGATTTAAATCATTTTTTTCAAAGGTCAAAAAACTCTTATAAGTGTTAGACTCTTGGGTGTTATTCTACACTCAACGACTTTTCCAATAGTGCAAGAAATATGTCAAATGGAGTTTGTATGCAAAGTTATGTCACCTAGAAGTTTCCCTTTCTAGTTTGTCCACCATGATTCAAGACGATGCCACGTCATTGTAGTTGCTCATGGAAAAGGGGCTAGCGACGTAGGCATTATGAAGATGATTGTAAAAGGGCCAAAGTTGCAACTCTATTCAAGAGTTGAAGGAGTTAAACTTAACCCCTATTTGGTTATTATGTTGTGCTATAACTGGGATACTAAGAGGAAAAGTGATTCCATTCTATTCGAGTGAATTTTGTTCCATAGTAGAGCAGAGTAGCTAAGAGTGGAGAAAGAGAGAGTGAAATAGAGGGGTTTATATTATGTCACAATCCACAACTATAAATCTCAAGCAACTCCAAAGAGTGTCTTTTCATTTGTATTTGCATCATTTTCATTCCAAACAAAAGAGAGGAGAATAACTTCACCTTCTAATTAGATTTTTTTTAATAGATTTCCCAAAGCATATTTTGGTGTTCTTTGTGATCAACCTGTGTTTATATTTTACTATTCCCTACTTTTCACATTTTATCAATTACATGCATAAACAACAAATCAAACTAATAAAAATCTAAAAAAAATAATTTTAGCCTTTTTATAAATCCATAGATCACCACCAAAATATTCATTACACCTACCAGACTTATAAAAATACTCTGAGCGAGGGAATTTATGATAACTCCATTAAAACTATATGGGCCAAATGTTTCCCTCGGCATGGAAGTAAAGCAAACTGCTCTGGCCAGAGTTGAAGAGCCCTTTATTTGGATGATAAGTAAAGCAAGTCCCATCTTCAACATTTTAAACGTGAAAATTAAGGATTGGGTTTAATAAAATGAATATGAGCAAACCATGGAACACATGCAACCTTTGAAGTGGGTGTTTAACAGTCACATGAATCAACGGATAAGAGGTCGCCATCTTCGCGAACTCTACAGAAGAGAGAGAAGGTGGGGTTTTCGTAACAAACGGAGAGATAATTATATTTAATTTAATGGTAATGGCGTTGTGAGTATGTGTTTGTACATCAGTAAGATTGAAAGACAGTAAGTATTTTTAACGTTTATTAAGTTAGAAAATTTAATAATGGTTGTTAGACACTTCACATTTTTAACGTTTATTAAGTTAAAAAATTTAATAATGGTTGTTAGACACTTCACATTTTTAACAGTGAAAATAGATTTAATATTATAAAGAATCGTTAAACACTTAAAATAAAATACAACTTGTAATTAAAATTTGTGGAAAGTAATATTTATAAAAAATTAAGATTGGAATTTGCTAGTTATCCTTTCCTGGGACTGTTCAAACATATTGTACTCCTTTTCTGACCTCTCCTCTCGTTGATCCCCTCCACCATGTTTATCTTCACTGTTAAGGCGTTGAAGTATCTTACAAACTTTGACCAAATAAATGTTTGTAGCCACATAAACTATGTCACTTGGTTGCTGGTGGCAGTTATATCTTCATTCGGTATAGTTAATGTTTACTTGGACTTTGGGATGATTTTTTTTTTTTCATATTTTAAAATTATTAACGAGTTGTTTTTAGTATGATTGAATTGTATTTAGTATGATTTATTAGAAGTTTTTTTCCGTGTTGAATTTATATATAGTTAAAAAAATTAATTTAAATAATACAAATCAAAATTTTATTTCAAAATTTTTCATTAAAAAATCCAAAAAATTATACTAAATACAATTCCAATTATTAATAATCATGGAAAAGAATATACATTTGATTACACAATGAAAATTTTAATTTAATTTTGAAGAAAATTATATTGATTTCTGAAGTAAAATTCATTTTTATCAATTGAATTGTACAACTAACTTAATCAAAAGACATAATAGTATTTAAACACATCTCTTAAAAGTGGAAGTTTATTCATTTACATAATTAAGTAATGGGTTATTATAAAATGACTACACTTTATTTTTATATAATATCATTTTCAACCTTCATTATTTAAAATGTAATAATATATTTAAAAATAATATAAAAATTAATTTAAAAAAAAAATACAACCAATATAAAAACATATGTTGAATTAATATCAATATGCATATACTATTGTTTTTCATATATCTAAGTTTGTCAAGATGAAATATTAACATCTTAGAGTGGTAATTGAAAGTTTGACTCAAACCATGCTCTATATATCTATTTTACCAATGTTTAAAAGGTATAATGATGGTTTGAAGGTGTTTATTTTGGGAAGAAGTCTAAATATTATGATTTAGATATTTTTTTTGGTTATTACTAAAATTTCGCTATATAATTTGTGGTGAAGTTGTAATTTTTTTATTGTTAAAATTTCATTTTAAATATATACATGAATTCAATGTTTTTAAAAATTTTGATTATAAAAAATATGCAATATTAACCATCAATATTTGTAATTTTAATATTTTTTAATTTTTTAATTGTATTTTAAACATAAATAAATAAATAAATTATTAAAAAAAACAAATTATAACATATTTAGACTACACATGTAAGTAATTTTTAAAATATAATAACCAAATTAATTACTATAAAAAATAGAATAATAAAATAGTCATGTATAAAGAAAAAGAACAATCTTTGTGATGTAGTTCCTTATTCAAAAGTTTAAGAACACGTAACCTTAATTATTCTTGTATGTGACTAATATTGTTCACTAATAATTTAAAGGAGCCTTAGACATGAAATAATTGAAGTTCACTAAAAGTCTAGCCAATATACTTTTGGCATTTCCAATGAGATGTTTTTGCTAACTTCGGAAAGGTTCGTTGTAATAGCATTTTACACAAAGTACAATTGAAATTTGCATTGTTTTTTCTAATATGTACTCTATATTATGCATAATTAACTTAGGTGATATAATAGTACAAAAGACATTAGGATTAAATCTTACAATTTCTACACAAATATTAAAAATGGGTAACCAAAATCATTTACTTCTTTTATGTTATCTCCAATGCGCATGTAAAAATAATTTCCAAAATGTAGCAAGTACTTACATAATGTGAATTGTAATGATGGTGGAAGTCAAATAATTTCCAAAATATAGCAAGTACTCATATAATGTGATAATGTGAATTGTAATGATGGTGGAAGTCAACGTTGAGAGAAAATAATATTAGCTAAGTAATATTAATAATCTTAATATTAAAAATGGTATTAATTTTTTTAGCTGAATTTTGACTTTTTTGTTTTTAGTTTCTTTAATAAGGGACTTAATTTCGCCTTGGCCCCAAAGAAGATTCCTACTGATGACATTATTGCAGCATTGAATATGGCATTTAAGATCTTCCTAATACTGTTAAGGAGACTATTAGACAAGATTGCTCCATTATTCTTAAGAACGTTAAGCCTCCCAAAAGAAACTTGAGCAAACTTGAGCTTCTTGCCCTAAGATCTATGAGGGACAACCCCAACATTGTCATCCTCAAGGTTGACAAAGGTGGTTCCATAGTCATTATGGATAAATCTGACTATGTCAGCAAAATGTTAGACCATCTTTCAACTAGTGGCAGTTACATTAAGCTTAAAAATAATCCCCTTAAAAATATTTCTAAGGAGATTTACCTAGCCATTAAATCAGATCCCTCTCTTAATCCTCTCTCTAGAAAGCTTATTGAGAGAAATTCCCTCACCCCCAGGATTTATGGCCTCCCAAAATTTCATGAATCAGGGGCCCCTTTGAGACCTATTATTAACACAATAGGTGGTCCCTCTTATCATCTTGCTAAATTCTTAGCCCAGAAGCATAAACCCCTTGTGGGTCTCACCAAATCCTATGGAAAGGACTCAGCCTCCTTCATCGATGAATGGAAGGACATCCGGTTGGAACCCAGGGATTTATTAGTCAGCTTTGATGTTGCTTCATTATTTACCAAAATCCCCATCAAGGAAGCCATTGGTGTCGTTAAGCATATCTATGACTAGGACTCTTCTAAGTTAGTTGGCCTCTGCCTCACCTCGACTTTTTTCAGTTTCAAGGTGAATTCTATGAGCATACATGTGGCATTGCTCTGGATCCCATCTCTCGCCTATAGTTGTTAACCTTTTTATGGAATATTTTGAATCAAAGGCCTTGGCCTCAACTCAATTTTTCCCTAGGAAGTGGAAGAGATTCATGGATGACACTTGTGTCATTTGGCCCCATGGCTGGGAGAAGTTAGATCTGTTTCTTGGGCGCCTAGATTTGCAGTCACATTCCATCAAATTCACCATGGAAGTTGAGGTTGATGGTTCCCTTCCTTTCTTGGATATCCTTCTCTCTAGAATGAATGATGGTTCCATTTCCCACCAAGTTTTTCGCAAGAAAAATCACACATAATAGTATCTAATTATGGTTCTCATAATTTTCCTGCTCATAAATTTGGTGTTCTTTTCACTCTTGCTACCCATGCTCTTAGAATCTCTGACCAAAACCACTTGGAGTCAGAGAAATCCCATCTTCTTAAGGTTTTTGAAAGTAATGGGTATAGTAGGTCTAAGGGCCATAGTGCCTTTCAAAAGGCCTATAATGATTAAAAGGAAAATCTACTAGAGTGGATCTTGTTTCCAAGGTTCATCTCCCATTTATCCAAGAGACCACAGATAATATTACCCATGTCCTCAGAAGGAATAATGTCTCCTCTTCCTTCAAATCCATTTGTAATATTAGAAATTCTCTCGGATCTATCAAGGACCCTATCGACCCAAAATACATGAAGGGTGTTTACATGATTCCTTGTTCATGTGCCATGCCTTATATTGGTGAAACAGGAAGATCCATTAGACAGAGAATCCAAGAGCATGCTGTAGAATTTAGGCACAATCGATCTCGCACATCCACCCTTGCAGAACATGTGGAGAAATCGTGTGACCATGTATGCATTGAAGAATCTAAAATCCTTGCTAAGGTCTACCACTTCCATCATAGGAAGCTTAGGCAGGCCATTGAGATTAAGCGACATGCCAAAAATCTCAATAGGGATGATGGTTGGAAGTTGAGTAAGAGTTGGACTCCAAGTCTCTCTAGATGAACTTTTTGTCCCCCTTGATTTTTTTTTTTATTCCCCTTGATATTTTCTCATATATTATCCTTTATGTTTATATTTATATTTTCCCCTTGTTATTTTCTTATATATTATCCTTTATGTTTTTAATATTATATAATCCCCTATGTATCATATTGTAATATCCAAAAAGGGAGAATGCAGTAATAAATGAACACAATATTTGAAACACATAATATGTACACAAAGATTTAACAATCATAGAATGTATAGAATATGTGAGCCTTTTATTATTATTGGAGATGGATTTCAGATACAACCGTGCACAAATTAGATGCACTCAGGCCAAATACATAGGCTAGAATGACCCTGAAAACATGCCAAAGCAGGCACTGCGTAAATGGAGAGTTGTTGGAAGAAATACTGCGTTGTCCCTTCAGCAGATGATGTACATATGCTTGCTGGCTGAAAAGTGAAATGAAGATCTATGGAAATCTAGAGCTCCGATGATGCCAAGATTCTAGATCTGGGCTCTATGATGGAAACCCAAGATAATCCTGAAAGGAAATTCCAGATCCATGAGATTGGAAATTTACCCTCTTGGGGTTTGATCCCTTGATTTCTGGGTTATATAGATTTGAAGCTGGATATGACTGTAGAAATTTATAAACACAATAATTTATTTCCGAATTCTCCTGATCTAACAAATTAATCTTATGTTAAATACAAAATCCTTCCACTTAATTCTTTCCACTAGGTCTGCATTGGATCTAACATGCAAGTAGTTAACTGATGTATTTCTTCAGTTGCAAGTAAGACACTATTTGTGAATTAATTAAATAATTAATTCACTCATCTATCACTAGTGTATGTTCAGTTACAACTAGCACAACTAATTTTAACTCACTGAACTGAGTTAAAATTAATAACAAATCACATAACTACTCTTCCAACTCTGTTACAACTGCCACTATTTGTTATAATGAATTCCTCCATGCATAAGTCACCAACCACCCTAGGAATTGCGTAATTCCTTCAGCCCACTGATGTGCCACATCTATTCACTGAAATAAAGTGCTCCAAGATAATAAGTTACTATTTATTGTCTTATTATTATTAAGGGCTAATAATAATCAACATGCATTCTATTTTTAGATCAGCGATCTATAAATAGACTTCGCCCATCTTCTAGAAAGAGAAACTCATCTAAAGATAGAATTTTCTCAACCATATAGAATCAACATCTTGCTAATTTTAGAATATGCTCACCATTCTAAAAATAGACACACACCTAAAAATAGCATGTGTGTTCCCCACCTAGTGTAGGTGCATATTTTTCACTAGGATCAAGGAATGATGTTTCCAGATGCCAATTTCATTGTTTCTTGTTGCAACATTCAATACTGACCAATAGATGGCTGCAATATGTCACAAGATCATATCTAATATTGAATGGCTCATCCCTTCACTAGATCCTCAAGCTAGAAGCTCAAGATCTAGCTCCACAATCATCCTTTGATGATTGCAGTTGCTGCTACACAACTGCTGCCAAAAACTGCATTGTAAAGGATGGAGGCTCTCTAGCCTGCTGCTGAAATATGCAATGAAGCTCAAGAATGATGGAAATGAGGAATACAATGTGAAGGAATGGTCCTCCACTATATTACTAGCTGAAATGCTAGCAACTTCCCTTCTCCCTTGGAAATACAAGAATGGACTACACGATTCTTGATGGTACTACTGTTGTTGGGAGATGAATGATGGATAGCCTAATGCATGATATAGATCTGAAGCACTAGAAGGTTGATCTTGAAGCTCAAGGTGATAGGATAAATCCCTCACTGGTTCCTGCACTGAAATACTGGGGGACAACGTCCTCCTCTCAAACCCTGATGTAAAAATGTGTTATTTATGAAGATGTATGGGCTGCAGAAAGAAAGAAAAAAGTGGCACCAATTCCTGATGATGAATGTAGCTCAATATAAAGCCTTCCCAGAGTAGGCACTCAAAGTCCCCCATGGGTAAGGGTGGGATTTCCACTTGGAAACACCCGGTGCTAAATAGCACTGCAGAATTAGCTAAAAAACATAAGCATGCTTGGAATGTCAAATGAAAACTCCAGATCTAAACACATCAAAAATAAATAATAACAAAAGCCTTCCTCCAATGTTGTCTTCATCTTCATTATATTCAAAGTGAGCCTTCCCAAGCCCTGTCCCACCTCTAAACTGCGCTTTTCATGTGGACATAAGTCTCCATGATTGACTGTGTTGTCCCTCCAAGTCCTCCATCATGTCTACATGCAATGTTCACCCTCTTCATCATGTGTGCATTAAATTCACTACTTTCTCCATCACTTCATCATGAATTCTCTATGATATTACATTATATTCCCTCCATGATCTCAGTTGACTGTTTCAACCTCAATGATCTATCTCATTAATGAGATGTTACCTCCACTCCTTTCACATTAGTAGCTTCTCCACTACTCCATTATGTAGATATATGTCTGATTAATCCACATTCACACATCAAAAGTGGATCGTATTCATATGTTGAGGAATATGGGTCCCTCCACCCTTTTATTTACTTAATTTATTAAGTTTATTAAGAACTCTAATATTCCAAATAACATGTGAAAATTTTGGAATATTACAGTCCTCCCTGGAGAAATGTTGCTTGTCCTCAATAAATTGCAAAATTAGATGTAAAAGCCATCTATCCCCCTCCAAATGGCATCCACATAAGGAAGGCCTCCCCATTTTCTGCAATGTGTTATGCATGTTTGGTTCCAAAGTTGTCTCTCATGAATGCATAAAGGGACCTCCAACTGTGTAGTTAGATGTCCTTCATTCTCCAAGAAGTACCAAGTGACAACCATAATATGTCCAACATCATCATCAATACATGAGATACATAAAATAAAGTGGTTCTCCCCACAAAGGAAAAAACCCCATCTCACAAAACATCTCTTCATCCCATGCTTTATGAAGTAGATTGAGCATCGATATGCCCTCATCCTTAGTTGGCCTATTGGCCTTGTTGGATCAAAGAATTATTCCAACATTGTTCAAAAGAAGAATTAGAGACATATGGGTAGAAAAAAGTTTCAAACCATATTATCCCAATAGTAGCCACTAGAGTAATGCCGCTTGTTGCCATCCTCCACCTTCATTATGCAAGATGGTCAAGCCAAACTCTCCCAAAAGCAACCAAAGCAACAAGAGATCTTGCTACCTCTTCACCTTCTCATGTGCATCATGGAGTAAAAACATACTGATAGACATGTGGAATGTCACATCATCCCAACACAAGCAAACACCATCATTACACATCATGAGAGTACCATGTCAAGTTCTACACAATACAAAACACATAGATATAGGAGATGTCATGTGATGGCCAAACTCTCTCAACAACAAATAAAGTAACCACGCCTTTTTATTCTACATTATTTCAGTGATGTGCAAGGCATGAATAAGAAAAATATGAACCATTAGGTGGTAACCATACTCACCCAAGAGTAGCTAGCATAGCCATGCCTCCTTCTTCATTGTATGAGTGTTATTTGAGGCATGGATCAAAGAAATAGGAGCTTTTGGGTAGTAACCATACTCACCCAAGAGAAACTAGTGTAACCAAGATTTTTTATGGCCCATTCCATATATCTGCAAGTGGTCATGCAACCCTTTTCTCATCATCCTCATCCACTCATCCCAATGTGGATGATGAATGATGTTTTTCATAAACATGGTATCCTCCCACTGTAGAATACCATATTCCTCAAACTGATGAATAATTTGCACTCCGTGATATGTTGAACTGCACCTCCAATGAGACCTCTCCATGATATCTTCTTCTCATCAATGGCCCTCCAAAACCAATAAGGTTCTAGATCTGTTGTAGGTAGAAGTCTCTCTTTGAGCTATGAGATGCTCATTGATAAAGAGTCATCTTGAAAGGGGAAAAGGTTACCCATCTCAAGATGTCTATCATCTATCATATTCTTCTCCATGAATTCATGAATGAAGTTTCCATTGGATTGCTCCGATAAGGAATGGGTCCTCTTCTTCTCACTGTTGCTCATTAGCAACATTGTAGATATGCAAGGTGATACATGTGTTGTCTCAAAGCAAGGCACAATGCTAAACTCATAGCCAGCCATTATCCATAGGATCATACTCATCCCATCTTTCTAAACTCCACATTTCAACTCAAAGGGTTGAATGTAGTTCATCAATGACAAACTAGGATAAATTTTCACCTCCTCCTTAATAAAATGAAGGGTCCTCTGTGTAGTGATAATTTGCTGCTCCAAATTTGCAAGGTGCTCTAATCCTTGGTTATGCACTTGCCCTGATGGAATGTCCCCATAAGTTTCAAAAAGAGGTACTAAAACAATATGAGATGAAAGTGGTTGCATACATTGGATCAATTGCTGTGTGGGAACCTCTTGCAAGACCACAAGAGTTCCTCCAACCAGAACAATAGTCCCTCCAACTGCTGGTAAGAGTGATGGTTGCTCTTCTACAAATGTACGAGTGCTGGTATCTATCTCCTCTTCATCATGAATCTCATGAATCATGCATGGGGCTCCAAATGTAAATAACTCAAGACCATCTTGCAAATATGCAAGTGATCCTCCTCTTGATGTAAGCACATCTGTAGCTGCTGGTGGTAGAGGCTCCTCCTCCTAAGTGATGATGAGGACATCTTCTTTTGGATCTTCATGTACTATCTCCTTGATGATGGGAGATGTTACTATGTGAGATGTCTCTAGTTTCTTCCTACCATACCTCTTCTTCAGTCTTAGAACAAAATCTGCATAGGCAGCCACTTTCATGTGTGACAAGTTACTGAACCACCAATCTCTTGCTTCACCTTCTAGGTGCAGCGCTGAAAACTCCACAACCTATCTTTCTAATATAGGATACATAAATAAGGTAGCCAATTCTTCCCTCCAAGTCCTCAATGTGCTTGTGGAAGATCCATCAAATGTGGGCAAGAAGAATCTATGCCTCTTTCTTCTATTGCTGCTTCTAGATCTCCTCTCTTCCTTGAGCTGCAGAAACTATTGGAGAGAGAGATTCTCCTTCAATTCTCTTGGATGTGACTTGTACTCAGGTAGATATTTACTTAGGGTCTCATGCCTCAAGCCTTCATCATATTCAGACTAGTCCTCTTTCTCATCAAAGAAAGTGGGTCTAGTGGAATAATGTGAAGCCCTTTGCTTCTCCAGTCTTCTTTGTTGCTGATAAGAAGTACTGGGACCTTCTTCATTCTGAAACCTTCTTTAGGTTTCTCTTTGCCTTTCTCTTCTTGTCTCATTGATCTCTTTGGAGATATCCTTCATAGCTCTACAAAAATATGAGGCAAATATTAATCCCTCCATTACAGTAGATCTCTACTATCTCCTTCTCATATGTTGTCAATAATGTCCACAAGATGAGCCAAAGATCATGCTCTGATACCACTGTAATATCCCAAAAGGGGGAATGTAGTAATAAAAAAACACAATATTTGAAACACATAATATGTACACATAAAGATTTAACAATCATAGAATATACAGAATAGGTGAGCTTTTTATTATTATTGGATATGGATTTTAGATACAACAGTGCACAAAATAGATGCACTCAATCCAAATACATAGGTTAGACTGACCCTGAAAACATGCCAAAGCAGGCACTGTGTAATTGGAGAGTTTCTAGAAGAAATACTACGTTGTCCCTTGAGCAGATGATGTGCATATGACGGTTGGATGAAGATGTAAATGCATATATATGGAAATCTGGAGCTCTGATGATGCCAAGATTCTATATCTAGGCTCTATGATGGAAACCCAAGATAACCCAAAAAGGAAATTCCAGATCTATGAGATTGGAAATTTATCCTCTTGGGGTTTGATCCCTTGACTGTTGGGTTATGCAGATATGAAGATGGATCTGACCAATAGATGGATGTGATATTTCACAAGATCAGATCTAAGCTTCAAGGGTTGATCCCTTCACTAGATCCTCAAGCTAGAAGCTCAATATCTAGCTCCTCAATCCTCCTCTGATGATTGCAGCTGATGCTACACAATTGCTGCCAAAATTTATACTGTAAAGGATGGAAGCTCTCTAGCCTGCTACTAAAATATTCAATGTAGCTCAAGAATGATGGAAATAAGGAATATAATGTGAAGGAATGGTCCTCCACTGGACTGCTAGCTGAAATGCTGGCAACTTCCCTTCTCCCTTGGATCTACAGGAATGGACTGCAAAATTCATGATGGAATTGATGCTACTGGGAGATGAATGATGGATGGCCTAATGTGTGATATAGATCTGAAGAAATGGAAGGTTGATCATGAAGCTCAAGGTGATAGGATAAATCCCTCTCCAGTTCCTCAGTTGAAATACTGAAGGACAATCTCCTCCTCTCAAACCCTGATGTAGAAATGCATTATTTATGAAGATGTATGGACTGCAGAAAGTAGGAAAAATGTGGCACCAATGCCTGAGGATGAATGTAGCTCAATAGAAAACCTTCCCAGAGTAGGCACTCAAAGTCCCACATGGGTAAGGGTGGGATTTCCGCTCGGAAACACCCTATGCTAAACAACACTATAGACTTAGCTAAACAACATAAGCATGCTTGGAATCTCAAATGAAAAATCCAGATCTAAAAACATCAAAAATAAATAATACCAAAATCCTTCCTCCAATGTTTCCTTCATCTTCATTATATACAATGTGAGCCTTCCCAAGCCCTGACCCCCCTCTAAACTGCGTTGTGCATGTGGACATAAGTCTCCATGATTGACTGCATTGTCTCTCCAAGTCCTCCATCATGTCTACATGCAATGTTCACCCTCTCCATCATGTGTGAATTAAATGCACTACTTCCTCCATCACTTCATCATGAATTCTTTATGATTGATCCAGGTGGATATTGGTGGCCACCCACCTATTCCACTTGGGGCCCCACCATTGTCTCTTTCAATTTTTTTCACAACTTACTATTTTTAGTAGTTTTTCAGGTCCTGAACTTCCAAAGCCATTTTGAAGCCCCAAACAGAGAATATATTTTTAAATATTACATGTCAATTCATTACAAAACATCTATAAACAAAAGGAATTACACATCTTATTTATCTTGAACAAAACACTAATACAGTGTTTTAACCATAACAAAAAAATTGTTAGGTCCCTATATTACTAGTATCGTCCCTTATTGTTGTTAGTGTAACCCTTTTATTTTTATTATTGCACCCCTGTAATCCCCATATTGATATTATTGTGCCCTTAAATTATTATTTTTAGGTCAGCTAGGATTACATTGTGGCCCCACTAAGATTACATTATGGCCCCATGGACTCTTATATATAGAAAGGAGGTTTTGTAATTTGTATCATCCAATAATTTTTCATTCATGTAATGTATTGGAGGTTGCCCCCTCGAAGTGGCTTATTTCTAAGGCGTTGATATCTCTTTTCTTCTATTTTTGGAGCTCGTTTCACAACATTTGGTATCAGAGCTTTGGATTCTAGGGTTTCGCTGCCCCAAACAGGTCATCGTGGCATTTTCGCTATAAATTTTTTTTTCTGCGAAGGTTCAGAAGCCGAAATTATTAGAGTGCAAAGCTAAAATGCTGAGAAACATCGTCACAAAATTTCAGAGCTTGGTTCGCAATATTTTCGGAGATATGATCTATGGAAGTTACGTCTTTTTGCAGGCTCCTGAACTTAACCTAAACAGGTCATCGTGGAATAAACTTTTTTTCTATAAAGGTTCAGAAGCTGAAATTTTTAGGGAGCGAAGATGAAATCCTGATGAACATCGTCGTAAAATTTCAGAGCTTGGTTCAAAAAATTTTCGTAGATATGGTATGTGGAAGTTAGGTCTTTTGCAGGCTCCCAAATTTCATCTCAAAGAGGTGATCGTGGGAAAATATTCATAACTCTCTTTCTATGTATCGGATTGGAATTGTGTAAAAAGTGTCCACAATTACACGGACTGTAGTTTTCGCTATATCAATTTCAGAGCCGAAGGAGGAAACAATGACACATGGAAGGTCGTATAAGTTCGCTCTACTGAACCAGTCCATAATTAGGTCATCATAGGAGATTGGGCATAACTTTGCCTTCAAGAATCCAAATCAGGTCATACCTGTGGCATTAGAAAGAAGATCCAAAGGGAAAATTTAGGGCTAAATTTTAGATATTGAAGATCCAAAATCATAGAGCTAAATTAGTTTCAATATCGAGCTCCTCAAAATCAAGAAAAATCAGTTCTAGATGATTCCAAAGGCCTATTTAGCATATATATCAGTATTGGGTTCTAAAATGCCTCCTAAAAATAATTTAACACCCATTAAGCCTTCAGAAGGCTCTACTATGAATCATGAAGACGAAGAAATGCAACATGAGATATCAAAAGTCCATGAGCAAGTGCACCAAATTTCGCTATCGCAAAGAGCAACAAAAAATGAAATGGATGGTTTGAAGAAAGCCATGGAAGCTAAGATGGATGGAATGGAAGTTGGCATGGAAGCTAATATGGATGACATGAAAGCTAAGATCAATGAAAAAATGGAAAACATGAAGAATGATCTAAAAGTAGACATCGAAGGTTTGACAAACAAATGTTTCCTAATGGTGAAAAGATAGTAGAGGAAACTCATGATGAGAACAAAATAAATGTTAATTGTGATTTCATAAACTCTAATGTTGGCGGGAAGAACCACCATATTCCAAAAATGGATATGAGGAAGTTTGATGGAAAGGATCCTGTAACATGGATACCACAGATGGAGCAATATTTTGATCTCCATAACGTGCAAAACACGCAAAAGGTACGCATTGCAACTTTACATTTAGAACAAAATACATTTGTATGGTATCAATGGCTTTGCTCCCGTAAAAAAATTGTCACTTGGTCAATTTTTGCGGAGGAAATGATAGCACATTATGAGGATACAAAGAGCAACACCTTCTTTACCCAATTGATAAATCTCAAACAAAAGGGTTTAGTGGGGCAGCACATTGAGGACTTCCAAAAATTGAGTATAAGGGTAACTGATATTTCAGAGGACCACAGGATTGATCTCTTTTTAGGTAGTTTAAAGGATAACATTCAACATGAAGTTCATGTTCTGGAACCTGATTCATTAGAGAAGGCATTCAGGTTGGCAAGAAAAGTTGAATGTAAAATTATGGCAACAAGGAAGTCTACTACTCAATTCTATAAAGAAGGAAGTGTGGCTACATCTAGATTTCCACAACCTACAAGGTTGACACCACAACAATTGGAAGAAAAAAGAGCAAAAGGGCTTTGCTACAGTTGTGATAGGAAATACACTAAAGGTCATAAGTGTGCTGAGAAGAAATTATTTTACATAGATTGTGAAGAGGAAGACGAAAATGAACAAGAAGAGGATATACACCATGAACCAACCCTATAAGAGGAAGAAATAAGTCCGACCATATTATGTAATGCATTGGCAGGAATTACCACTCCTCAAACTCTCAAGATAGAATGACATATTAAGAAGAAAAAGATAATATTGTTGATTGATTCAGGTAGTACCCATAATTTTATTCATTGTAAGGTAGCGAAGGAATTGAATTGTTTCCTATACCTGGCACCAGAATGTCAAGTGATGGTTGCAAATGGAGGAACTATAAATTGCTCTAGAAAATGCCATAATATCAAGCTAACCATGGGGGAATATTTATTGAATAGTCCAATGCTTTCCATTCCTATGGGAGGTGCTGATGTTGTACTAGGAGTACAATGGTTACAATCTTTGGGGACGGTAGCTTTTAATTTTCAAGAACTTTTCTTGAAATTTTTTTCAGAAGGAAAGGAAGTCGAATTACGGGGTATTGAAGGGAAGCCAGGAAGGATAATAAGCTCTAATTTCATGACAAAGATTCTAAAGAAAGAACAACGAGGCGTAATTGCACAATTATGCTCACTAGAAGTTCCGACATCAAAATCATCTATTTCTGTAGATCTCCAACAAGTCTTGGACAATCATTCCAAGGTGTTTGAAACTCCCAAAGGACTCCCACCTATTTGTGATCATGATCATGCTATTCATTTGATTACAGGAAGTGTTCCTCCAAACATCAGGCCTTATAGATATCCTTACTTCCAAAAGAGCGAAATTGAACGTATGATTGCAGAAATGTTAGAGGCGGGTATAATTCAACCTAGTCAAAGTTCTTTCTCTGCTCCTGTAGTATTGGTACACAAGAAGGATGGATCATGGCGCATGTGTCGGGATTATAGGGAGCTCAATAAGCTCACCATTAAAGATAAATTTCCCATTCCTGTGATTGATGAATTATTGGATGAATTACATGGAGCAATTTATTTTACCAAGTTGGATCTTTGTTCAGGATATCATCAAATTAGAATGAAGACTAAAGATATTCTGAAAACAACATTTCAAACTCATGAGGGTCATTATGAATTTTGGTCATGCCTTTTGGCCTTACCAATGCACCTTCTACATTTCAAGGGTTGATGAATTCCATTTTCAAACCCTTCCTTAGAAAATTTGTGCTAGTATTTTTTGATGATATACTAATCTACAGCAGGTCTTGGAAGGATCATGTTGAACATGTTGACGGGGTGCTCAAACTATTGCAGGAGAAACAATTATATGCAAAAACATCCAAATGTTTCTTTGGAGTACAAGAGGTGGAATATCTGGGTCATATTGTATCTCACGAGGGTGTTAAAGTAGACCCTAACAAAAATAAAGCCATTAAGGAATGGAAAGTCCCCACAACCATAAAGAAGTTGCGAGGATTTCTCGGGTTAACAGGGTATTATCGCAAGTTTGTTAAGAATTATGGGAGAATATCAGCACCTCTAACAACATTATTGAAGAAAGATGCATTTTCATGGACTCCTCAAGCAACTAAGGCCTTTGAACGTCTTAAAGAGGCAATGTGCCTAGCACCGGTCTTAGCTACACCAGACTTCACAAAAACCTTTATTGTGGAATGTGATGCCTCAGGAAATGGAATTGGTGCAGTTTTAATGCAGGAAGGAAGACCCATTGCTTTTGAAAGTCGTCCAATCAAAGGAAAGTATTTACAGAAACCTATTTGTGAGAAGGAAATGTTAGCAATACTACATGCACTAAAGAAATGGCGAACTTACCTAATGGGAAGACACTTCAAGGTAAAAAATGATCATGATAGTCTTAAACATCTTTGGAACAAAGACTATCTTCAGAAGAGCAGCAAAAATGGGTCACAAAGATGTTGGGTTATGACTTTGAAATAATCTACAAAAAAGGGAAGCTAAATGTTGTTGCAGATGCACTCTCAAGAAAGAATGAAGAGGTGGAAGCATTGGTTTGTGCCATTTATATTATCCAACTATATTGGATAACCGAAGAAAGGGATGAATGGAAAAAGGACGAAGAAGTGTGGACACTCATTCAAAAGTTGCAGCAAGATCCTAGTACATCTGATACATTTAGTTGGAAAAATGATTCCTTATGGTACAAATATTGCTTATATCTTTGTAAGAGTTCCCAACTAAAACAAAATATTCTTTTGGAATTGCACACTTCTCCTTTAGGAGGACACTCAGAATTTTTAAAACTTACCACAGGGTGAAGAAAGTGTTTTTTGGGATGGCCTTAAATCTGATATTCAAAAGTTTGTGGCGGAATGTTTGATTTGCCTGCAGAATAAGGTTGAGACAATTAAGACCCAAGGTCTTCTACAACCTTTATCCATTCCAAGTCAACGTTGGGAGGAGATTTCAATGGATTTTATCATAGGTTTACCTAAGTCCGAAGGAAAGGGTGTCATCATGGTGGTAGTTGATATACTTACCAGATATGCACACTTTTGTGCATTATCTCATCCATTTAAAACAAGTATAGTTGCTACTACATTTATGGACACAATTCAAAAGCTACATGGAAACCCAAGGGTTATTGTGAGCGACACAGATCCCATTTTTACTGGAAATTTTTGGATGGATTTATTTTCTTGTTTGGGTACTCAATTAGCTCATAGCTCATCTTATCATCCTCAATCCGATGGTCAAACTGAGATAGTAAATAAATGTTTGGAAGGATATATTCGTTGTTTTGTATCTGATAAACAAACACAATGGGTCAAGTGGTTACCTCTCGCTGAATGGTGGTATAACACCTCCTTCCGTATTGAAGCAAAAATGACCACATTTATGGCACTTTATGGATATCATCCATCGTCCATCACATCATCTTTAAGAGAAAATTCGAAGGTTCAAGCAGTGGAATATCACATCGAGCATCAACAATAAGTTCTCCATCTCTTAAAGGATAACTTGAATTTGGCACAAAATCGAATGAAACAACAGACAAATCAACATCGCAGTGAGAGAAGTTTTGCTATAGGAGACTGGGTATTTTTACGGCTACAACCATACAAAAAAATGTCCCTCAAGCAAGCTAAGAAGGATAATAAATTATCGCCAAAGTACTATGGTCCTTACAAGGTGTTGCAAAAGATTGGTACTATGGCATACAAATTGGAGCTTCCTACTTCTTCACTAGTGCATCTAGTTTTCCATGTTTCATGCTTAAAGAAGGTTATAGGTGAAAATATTCCAGTTCAAATAATATTGCCAGAACTTGATGAAGAAGGAAAAATCATATTGGAACCTGAAGCAGTTGTTGGAAATACTGAGAGGGGGGTTGAATCAATATTCCTTTCAATTAGAGAATTAGTTAATCTTCAATTATTATCAGTGTTTGGACAATGATAGTAGTAAAAAAAAGGAACACAAATGCACACATTTTTTAAGGTGGAAACCCACTCCGGGACAAAAGCCACCTAATGCTTTTCTAATAATTCTTTAATATTCAATTCCAATTGAAAATAAAGCTCCAACTTCCTATAATCTAGAAAAGCATTCTTCTCCAGCCCCCACTGGATGGATGCTCCAACGCCCGAGGTTCTTCAGTAGTCAACTGAACGGATGCCCTAACACCCAATGAGCTACAACTCACCCTAGCACCACCCTACTACCTTATAAAAGAATAAAAGAAGAATGGACTCTCGTACCAGGGAAAATGGACCACTTTACAATGATATAAAATGTAGAAGAAGAAGGTATACTAGACCATAACCCCAACTTTGACACAACCACCTAATGATGATCCTATACCTCCCAACACTGCCTCTTCAACCCTTGGCAGATAGAAACTAGTACAATTTTTACAATAATGTATTTACAATGACTTAGTACAATGGTATCTTTACAATGATTGTATGCAGTGCTGCCCACTTGAAGATTTCATGTGATGAACTTCTTGCTGCTATTATACACCTTGGTTGTTGCTCTTGTCATGCTACCCTCTATTGCACCTTGATTTGCTTTGCTACCCTAGAAATTTTTGTCCTTTGCAGCCCTTGACAACACATGATTTAGCTTTTTCTTTCCTTCTAGGAGCTCGATATTGAATCCAATGTATCTCTGTTATTTCAGATCCCCAATATCTAATTTTTGGTCCTGTAGTATTCCTGTAATTCATCTTTCCAATGCCATGGGTCTGACCCAATTTGGATTCTTCAAGTGAGAGTTATACCCAATCTCTCACAATGCCCTAATTATGGATTGTTTTAGTAGAGCACAATTGTACGGCATGCCACATGTCACTGTTTCTTCATTTGGATCTAAAATTGATAGAGAAAAAACAACAGAGTGTGAAATATCTAGAAATTTTTATGGAATTCCAATCCGATACTCAGAGAGAGAGTTATGACAAATTTACCAAGGTCACTTCTTTGCGATGAATTTCAGGAGCCTGTAAAAACACTGACTTAAACAGATCATATCTCCAAAAATATTGTGCACCTTGATCTTAAATTTTCACAGAAGCTTCCTTAGGATTTCAGCTTTGCCTCCTAAAATTTTCATCTTCTGAAACTTTGTAGAAAAAATGTTAGAGAAAAAATTCCACGATGACCTGTTTCAGATGGCGAAATCCCTTGCATAAGGAGGAAATGAGGATCATAATTTTATAAATGCTTAGGTTGAGAGGGGATTCAACAAGTGAACGTGGAAGGGATTTTAGGAGCTTAAAAAATATTAATTATGACTTTTCAGTGACCCATGCCACAACCCTATGGGGTTTAGCCCACTAACTGGGGGTATAAACTTCAAACATGAATATCTCTCAAACCGTGAAGAATTACGTGGTGTGCCATATATCAATGGAAAAATCTCGACAAGTAGAAACCATCAAAAGAACTATTGAACTAGAATATAGTAATTTTGTAGGTCAAAATTCCCATGCAATATTGGGTTAGCCCCTGGTGCTGCTTGGGTTGACATCAATGACAACCGCTGATCAACAATGGTCATGGAAACAAGAACATGAAAACTACGAAATCGATCAATTTCAGAGTATCTCATCAAGTGGAAGAACTTACCCACTTAAGATTATACATGGGAGGATGAGAATTTTATACAGAAGTACCCAAAGCTACTCAAGCGTTGAGGACAACACTTTTTTGAAGGAGAGGGGCATGTTAGGTCCCTATATTACTAGTATAGTCCCTTATTGTTGTTACTATAACACCCTTATTGTTATTATTGTACCCCTGTAACCCCCATATTGTTATTATTATGCCCTTAAATTATTATTGTTAGGTCGGCTAGGATTACATTGTGGCCCCACTAAGATTACATTGTGGCCCCATGGACTCCTATATATAGAAAGGAGGTTTTGTAATTTGTAGCATCCAAGAATTGTTCATTCATGTAATGTATTGGAGGTTTCCCCCTTGAAGTGGCTTGTTTCTAAGGCGTTGATATCTCTTTTCTTCTATTTTTGGAGTTGGTTTCACAACATAGTATGCCGAAGTTACGTCCCCAGGAAGTTGAAACACCAATTTACTCACTATCAAGCACAAGACAAGTACCTACTCCTTTTCACTGTTTATTTTTCCATCTGATGACTTGGCTATATCTCAAATTATCCCTCACAAACTATGACAAAGTCTCTAGGTCTAAGTGGTGGTGTTTAGGGCAAATACCTTGAGAAAGTTTTCTCTGGTCAAAAACCTTGTCTTCAATATCAGTCAGCCATCATGCCTTATTATTTGTCAAAACAAAACCCTTGTCTATCCCTAGGTCACGCACCACTAAATATTGCTTTGTCCCTTTTAAAGCCGAGCTCACAAGTGTTCAAATCAAGAAAAGAGAAAGAGTTTCCCTGTCTGAAGAAATATGATCAAGTAAACTTTCAAGCATTATCATCATGTTATATCAGCAAAGACCTTCAGTGACCAAAGTCATTTCATCAATGCATCTCTGCAGGGGTGCTAGGATAAATGGCACAAATCCATTTTGGGCAGGGAACATTTCAAGGAACAACTTCAAGTAAAAAGAACAGTTGAATATTTTAAGGACTAAGGGAAATACATAGTTTAGAGAGAAGAAGACATACAGGATTCATCCCTGTAAGTCAAAACAACAAGAATGTCAAAAAAACCTCCATCATGGCAAAAAGAGTACAAAAGTTAGAAAAATGTTGCCTCCAGTGCTTCAGGTCAATTACAATGGAATTTGTTCCCAAAAGTATGAAACAACTCTCAAAATCAGTCTCATAAAACCAAGAATGACAGTCTTTTGGCAAAAAGCCTCTAGCAGATTAGGCATCAAAATGAAAGGTGTAAAAGGAACAACTTCCTGTTTATCCTACTTTAGCCTAGCCTCTAAAAAAATTCAAGGACAGTCTGCTGCGCCAAATAAAGCTACAGATAATGCAACAAGGAGCTGCTTCAAAGATGGACACAGTGAGCATTTATCATTTACCAATTGCATTACTTACCCCTAGGTTTCACAGTGATTTTTTGCAAAAGGACATATATCATAAGCAGGGTTTCATAAAAGAAATGGACAGTTTGTTTAAAAGCCTCAATCAGTGATAAGTGGAGAGGCTCACATTTTGTTTCCATTAATATTTTTCAAAAAACAAAGAGAAGGCACAGTTTTAGATGAAAGAAGACTTTTTATTTTTTAGGATGACCTCCTTCATAACAAGCAGAGAGTAAATTTTTTTTGAAGGCCTCCTTCATCATAAGCAGAGGGCCCAACAATGATTTTAAGTGAACTGAGTGGTTACAATTGCATAAGACCTCCTTCATGACAAGCAGAGGGCCCACAGAAAACTGGTTCAAAAGAAAAATCTTCAAATGATGTAGTAGAGATGAAAGAGAACTTTTGTTTTTACAGTGCCTCCTTCTATCATGAGAAAATGGAAGAAAACACAAGTTTTCAAGTTGCCTCCTTAAAAACATTGGCAGATGGAAAAAAAACACAGTTTTCAAGAAGCCTCCTTCATTAATAAGCAGATGGCACTCAATTGGTTTAAAGGTTTTTCTGTGAAAGAAAAGAACATTTGTTTAAGGACCTCCATCACTGATAAGTAGAGGGCCTACACAGTGGCTTTGATAAACCTAGGTAGCTGCTTCTTGCGTTGCCTCCTCCAAAAGATGAGTAGAGGGTTAAATCGCCAGGGTTTGACATTTTGAGAAAGATTTCAATGATAGACAGAGATGAGAGGTAGTATGTTTAAAAAGTTCATTTAATGATAAAAAAAGGATAAAAATAGTTTTTTTGTGACATATCCACTTAAATGGCTAAGCAAAAAACATAGTACACACAAACAACTTATCAAAAAGACAGTCTTGCAGAGATATACTCTTTTAAAAAGGGCTTCTTCAAAAAATGAACAGTTTCAAAAACTGCTTTGCAAAGGGTCTCCCCTTTTTTGATCTTAAAGACTAAAAGGAAAAAGTGAGAAGTCTTCTAGAGAGGGAAAGGTCGTCTTCAAAAATCATTACAAAAGTATAAATCCTCTCCATCAAACGTTTTTCACTTCACCAAAGAAAAAATTTTCGTTTTTGAGGTTTCGGGCCATCGTCGCGTAGAAAAGTTTGAACGCGACACGCCTGTAGCAGGAAGCGACACGCCTGTGACTTCCCGCCGAAGAAAAACAAAAAGGGCGTGACGCGCCTGTAGGTTGGCACGACGCCCCTGTCTCCTCGCCCGACATTCAGAAGGCGCCCAGCTCCTGACCCGACACACAGCGCCCACAACAACGTGCAGGTGCTATGCGCCTATGCACAGGAGCGTAGCACCTCTCCAAAAGTCTCCAAAAGTAAAAAAAAACTAGTTTTGGCTCAGAATTTGGGTTTTTCAAACACAACAGGGAGTTTTCAAATGTATTTTTCATGCCCTTGCATCTTAGTTTTGGTCACAAAAATGTTTTGAAATCAAAACTTAAAAGAAGAAAAACAGTGATTTCAACAAACAAAAACAGTGATTGAGGGGAAAGGATTTATTATCAGTTTGAAAAGGCTTGTCTTGTTGAGTGACAAGCCAAATATATTTGTTAAAGAGAAAAGAATTGTTTGAAGAAGAAAGACCTATTTTAATCAAATATTTGTTTTAAAAAGACAAGTGAAGGAAATCTAAGCAAAACATGCCTCGAAGGAAGGTCAACAAGGGTGGATTTCACACAAGGTTTCATCCTAGTACAACTAAAGAGTTAAATGATTCCCCTTCAGTCCTTTTCAACTTTCATGAGGTAGGGTGCCTTTATTTTTTCTGAAGAGTACAGGAGGTCACAAATCACCCTCCCTTAACACAGTTGTTTTCCTTGAGGCTGCAAGGAAAACATGTTCACATAGCAGGCCTTGATTTTGTTCTCACTCCTAGGTCAGTGTCAAGGGCCACCAAGATTCCCTATCTTGGTGAGAAATGGTTCAAACAAGCATATTTGGACCTAGACCACTACAAGCCCTTCTTGAAACTAGCTTACCAAAATGAATGCAAGGCTATCTTCCCCTTTTCTCATCTATTGAATAGTTATGTGCCCCTTATGAAAACCATCATGAGATATTTCACATGTGAGTGGAGATATTATCAAGTTTATTCCTATCATGTCAGACTTCTGATGCATTTCACTCGGACTGAGTTGCTAAATCTCCCTTTCTTCCTATGTAAAAGCATAGACAAGATGTCCTCCTTTGTCCAAAAAAGACCTCCTACTCAGCAAAAAACTAGTCTTTTCCATCATTCTCTCATCAAAATCATCATCCTTCACCAGCTTGAAAAGAAATGAGTTTCTTGGGAGACTTTCATTTCTCATCCGGATTTTACTATTGCCTCTTCATCTCATGGCCCATCTCATATGTCCTCCTCACCCTCCACTCACTATGTCTCCCCTTCATCTAGTCAATCTACCCCTCAAAAGAAAACATCACCCATGATTGATAGTGAAAAAGAAGAGTCTTATGAAAGTAGGCATAAAGGTAGTGATGATGAGGAACATAGTGATACTCAACAAAGTAGTGGGGAAGAAGAAAAAAACAGCCCTCAGCAGAGCAGTGAACATGAGCATGGGGACAATCCACATACAACTAGTGATGATGAAGAACAAACTGAAGAGCAGCAAGGTAGTGATGATGAGGAACAAAGGGAAGAGGTTCAAAGCAGTGATGAGGAACATAAAAATCCTCAAGCAAGCAGTAATGATGAGGAACAAAATGGTCCTCAACAAAGTCCTGAAAGAAATCAAAGGGACAGTAAAAAAAGTGCCTCCCAACAAAGTAGTGACCATGGTGGCAGCTCACACACAGAGTCTAAGGAAAACAGTGAAGATGATGGCAGCATGCAAAATGACAATGAAGACAATCATGATGGAAGTAGCTCATATGAAAAACTTGAAAACAGTGAGCATTGTAAGGGCAACACACAAGAAGAAGTTCAATATAGTGATGGTAAGGTTGGCAGCCTAGAACAATTTCAAAACAGTGAGGGAGGTGACAACATACAAAAAATAGATGAAGACAGTCATGATGAAGGCAGCCCTCAACAAATTCAAGATAGTAAGGAGGGTAAACAAGGCAGTCCACAAACAAGCAGTGAAGATAGTCAAGCAGCAAAAAGATATGATAAAGCTAATAGCCCTAAAAAACATACTCTAAACAGAACTGATGAGGTTAAACGACAGGTGAGTAGGTATTTCATGGGGTTAATATCTACGATGACTGTTGTAGTCCTTAAGATAATGTAGTGGCGAAGTTTTTGGACTGCCTATATCAATTCTAAGGTAGTCTTTTCTTCAGGCTCATATCTTAACGCAAGGCATAATAAGGTTTTACTAACGTAATAGATTATGTGTTCTTTCCCATTGGAGCCTTCCTGGATCGATACTCCGGCCAAAGAGGTCTCAGATACTGATAGATACAGGGTGTAATCCTTGTTGTAGTCTGGGAGACTGATCAATAGTGCTGAAGATAATGTGTCGTTGAGCACCTTAAATGATTGTTGGGCTTGATTTTCCCATTTGAAAGGGATATCCTGATGAAGGAGGCGTAGGAATCCTTGAGAGAAAGTTGCGTAGTCTGGGACAAAACGTCTTGGGAAGTTGGCCTTTCCCTGCAAGCTTTGTAGTTGCTTGAGGGTTCGAGGTGGAGGTACCTCTTTAATAGCTTGGACCTTAAGAGGTTCCACTCTAATCCCTTTCTGGGACACAATAAAACCTAGAAGTCATCCTGCTATGACGTAGAAGATGCACTTGAGGGTATTCAAGCATAGGTTGTATTCCCGACATCGTTGGAATACCAGTTACAGATCCTCGAGATGATCTGATCACTTCTTGGATCGGATGGTGAGGTCATCCAAGTAGGGGAGGATGAGGTGTTCCAAGTCATGAAATATATAATTCATGGCCCACTGGAAAGTGGCTCCAACATTTTTAAGGCCAAATGGCATCACCTGGTATGCGAATGTGCCCCATAGGGTGGTGAACGCAGTCTTGTACTAGTTGATGTGACATATTTGAATTTTATTATACCCAGAGAAACCATCTATGAAGGAGAGGGCCTCGTGTACCACACAAGCATCGATGACTTGGTCGATGAATGGGGTAGGGTAATTTTCCTTTGGATAGGATTTGTTCAAATAAAAAAAAAATAGTACAAACACATATGGTGCCCTGTTTTTTCATGACGGGAACAGGGTTGGAAACCCATGATGTGTAAGCGATGGTGTAGATGAACCCGGATTTTTGAAGCTTATCGATTTCTCGTTTAATTTCTTCTGCCCTGGATGGGTGCAGTTGATGTTGTTTATGGCGTACTGGTGGTACACCAGGCCAGGTGTCAATATGGTGCTCTATAATAGTTGGACTAAGCCCTGGAATTTATGAGTAGTCGCATGCAAAGATATCTATATACTCTTACAATAAATGGGTGTAAGAGGTTATCTCATTTGGTGAACATGCTAGCCTTAGTGAAATTTCTTCGACTTTCTCAAGATTTCGAGAGAAATTCACCTTAATGGTAGGCAAAATGTTTGACATGTTCCCTTCTTCGAACACTTCAGGCATCGGAATGGGATTTTTGAACCAATATACTTTCCCCGATGGAAGGAAATATTTTGACTCGATTGCATAAATCTCTTTGTTTCTTGTCCTGTTAGGGCTGAAAATTTTTTCAGGAAGAAAAAGTGAGCAGTAATGCATCGCATCCCATGGATAATCTGGCTCCGTCATGACCTCAATAATATCCTCATCTGAGTGAAATAAGGATCCTAAGGGGGATTGAGTCTACGCAGGGCCATGAGGAATAGGTTCAATCCTAATGGAGCTAGTCCACAGACATGAATAATATTCCATCATCAATGTGGTGGAACCGAACGTGGTCGACATGGTGCAGATGGATTGGGTTTGCACCGTTGTTGGTACAATTACTGTTGTAGTTGTAGCTAAATCGACACCTGTGAATGATGAGTAGACAACACGATTCATGGTTACGATACATGATTATATGAATCGTATATGATGTATCATGTCATCGGCTTTGGTGGGGGAGGAATTTCCATCATGGCAACTTGCGTGGCAGAAAGTCTAGGTTCCTCATAAGGCTGGGATTTTTCTGAGATTTGGAAGTTGTGCCTAGTGCAAAGGTGCCTGAATGTTTCCAATAATGGGCATGCCTCTATTTCATGGTTATGTCTAGTGCATATTTTGCATGGTACCACTGTGCCTATTGAGTAGATGGTGTGAGAACCAACACTACTCTTTTTCCCTGAAGTGGATGCTGAGAAAGGATCAGGCGTAGGGGAGAGATTCCTCTATTGCCATTTTCGAGCTTTTGGTTTTGGGGGGTCTAGCTCTCTTGGGAGTAATTAACGCTTCTCTTGCCGCTCGAAGCTTGGGGAGGTGTTCACATTTCATTATATGGTGGAAATGTGAGTAGATCCAGAAATAGCACTGTGCGAATTTCTCTTGGTTAGAGAGATGTTTCTGAGGGAGGGAGGAGACCATGTGAAAGTTGTTCATGAGGTGCTTCACTTCTTTACACTGATTGAACTGGTGTCTGATTCTATCGCAGAGCCCACATGCTAGCCTAGGCTAGACGTGGGTCCTGCTAGGTCGATGCACCTTTTTAACTCACCCAATGTTTTGGTATGGAAATGGGGTAGGCTGTTTGGGGGGAATCTTCATTCCATTAGGTTTTCTAAGCTCTAGATTGATGATATCCTGGTGGTGCATTTCTAATGAATGAATGATGTAAATTAGTGGGCTCACTTGAGGGATATAATTACAAGGTTGATCATGATGGTTTCCCTAACATAGTAGACAAGAAAGCATTTCTTAGGTGTTCCCATCCTGCTCTATTGATAAAGTGACCGAGAACCATCTGTGGAGTGCTTCTAGGTCTGGGCACATGGCAACCATATGGTTGTGTGTGTTACACGATGCACATGTTGGTATTCTCCATGTAGGGTGGGTGCAGGTGACTAAGTGTTCCCCGACCGGTCGCTTTTCCACTGACAGTAAGAGAATGGACCTACTTTTCACATCCTCCTGTGTTGTCGAGTTATCCATGGATTCTGTTTCTGATTCATCTTCTAGGGAGAGGCGAACTATGGTTGGGCGTAGGATGGTTAGCACTAAGAGAAATCGATGGATGTAATGGAACTGCTCTAATGGGTGATTGCTAGAACATATCAGCCATGAAAATTGGGCTGCTCGCAGGCCAACATAGTACATACAGTCAACCGGATATCATCTCTAGATCAGCTCCAGGGCTATTCAGTCATTGATGAAATTCTCACGTTCATCGCAAAGTGCACAATGTATGATAGGAGGGATGAAGAACACGAGGCGCTCTGGTGATTACCATGCCTCCTGAAGGTATAATATGATGCGAGGTTCTTCTCCATTCGAATGTATGGAGGGATCCTCTTGATATGATTTCTCTAGGGCATGTAAGGAATCCCTATATCATGGTATTTCTGGGAAATGTTAGAATTTACCAGATAAATAATAAATTATTTACCAAGAGGAATAAACATAAAAGGCCAACAAAAAATCATAAACATAAACATAGATGTTTATCTGGGAAAACCCCAAATCTGGGGCAAAACCCAACCAATGAAATTTCACTAAGCATTGGCCAAAACCCTAGCCAATTTGGCCAAGTGAGCCTTCACCTCTCACCTCTAGGCCTACATTACAATGAAGTCTTCCTAGCCTTTTATAGGCTCCATTACATGCAATACCATGGGCTGAAAACCATGAGTGCACAATACCATGTGCCCCAAAACCACTACTATTTACCCTAGTCAACATTGACTCGATCCCAAGTCAAGTTTACCTAACAATTCCACCCTTAAACTTGACTTGGGGATTATTGACTAAATCTAGCCAAAATTGTTAAGTGAGACAACCCCGCTCATTGAAGCCCTCCCCCCCCCCTCAAAATTTTTATCAGGGTAATTTTTTACTTGACATCCCCCCTATCACCTTGGTCTAAACCATACTTTACCAATGATTACACAGGGGTACGCATGCCATACCAGGTCTTACAACAGTATGCCCATTTACATGCAAAAATTAACTTTATTATAATAATAAATTTATTTATTTATTTTGTTTCATTATTGCTATGTTTGTAGATATGAAATCAATGTCCATATAAAAAAGAACCCATCTATCGGATTACATCAGTCACCAGCTGCTATAACCGCTAGTCCTCTAGGAGTTCTCTTCACATACATGGTTCGTCAATTAATTAATCCATGTGCACATATCCTCTCTCACTTTAACAAGCTCTCTTCGATCTATATTTCTTCAACGCTATGGTATGCACCTAAGTAATGCCCATCATCTTCTGTATGGGAGTGCAGAGATCAAATCTCTTTTTTTACAACCATTCCATCTCTTTCCATTAGCATGGCCCTATTCACGTAGTGCTACACAACTTCTTGTTAGCTCCAAATAATACCTTGATCTATGGTGGATTGCGCATCATGTGACTGCTCAGGATTCTGACATGCCTTCGATAGATCCAGGTGATCTGCTACCGTGGCCAATAGACACAAGTGCTCTCACTTCAATCCATCTGCAAAGAAATCGCTTCCTCCAAAAAACCACTACAATCTCCATATAGTTCACGACCAATAACTCGTCCATAATTTTGTCAATCGATGGTAATAATTCCCTCTGCAGGTTTGAATTGACCAGGCCATATATCACAATCAACGTTTTAGGTTTCCCTTGTTGAGGTTTGAACATACCAGACTTGTAGCTATACTAGCCTTGTCTCTCCACCATCTCCTTCTCTCTTTCTTTCCCAGGTTGTGCACCACCACAAAATACTATCCATCACTCCATTCACACATTTATTTCAACTCTCTGATCAAACTACGTAGTCTCCCTGCATCAAATTATCATTGACGCGATAGACAAGTGATCCTCGTCCACAATGAAATCCCGTTGCACCATCACCGAGTAGCATCTGGGGAAACCACATTGACCAACCATCTTTCAGTCATTCCTAATTGTTCCCACTCTCTCTTAGAATGAGGAATCCTCGCTACCAGATACACGTGAAAGTGGCCATGGATTTCGCTAGCACGAGGAACAAATGATCCCCTTTCAACTCAGTCGCAACAACAGCATGCTATAGAGCCAAGAGCTGGCAATGTCTGCATAAAACTCGACTGGAACCATGCTAAAATTTTTGCTCACAACATCGGTGAAGTTTCTCTCCTTCAACCCCAAGATGTCTTTCTCGTCGACAACCAACACACTTCTAGGTCATACAATCCTTCATCGAAGTCCGCTGTCAACACCGCCTCCTTGTAGTGCTCTACTTGAGTGAGAAGACCTATGTTGTACGATTTATCTCATTGTGAGATGGAAGCTGCAAAACTACATTCTCACAATCATCCTCATCAAGCATGTCAGTGCTCTGCTTGGCTTCCCAGCCATGAAATTAATATTTAATATGCTACTTCTAGCCCAAATTTTGATCGCGTTATCATGAATTATTTTTAGATCTGTGATCAGATCTATCCAACCACTGAGCCAAATAAAATATTTTCAATAGAAGTGTCCTTTTGAACACTTCAAGGTCTAGATCTTCAAACATCAGATCTGACATATCCATACAAATCACTCTCATTCCACAATGTATGAACGACTTTGGTTAATAAAGCGATCCACGATCTAGCAATAGCCTTAAATCAGGCTCTGATACCAGTTGTTAGAATTTACCGAAGAAATAATAATTTATTTACCGAGAGGAATAAACATAAAAGGCCAGCACAAAATCATAAACATAAACAGAGATGTTTATCTGGGAAAGCCCCAAATCTAGGGCAAAACTCAACCAATGAAATTTCACTAAGCATTGGAAAAAACCGTAGCCAATCTGGCCAAGTGAGCCTTCACCACTCATCTCTAGGCCTACATTACAATGAAGTATTCCCAGCCTTTTATAGGCTCCATTACATGAAATACCATGGGCTTAAAACCATGGGTGCACAATACCATGTGCCTCAAAACCATTACTATTTACCCTAGTCAACATTGACTCTATCCTGAGTCAAGTTTACCTAACAGAAAATGATGAGTGTAATGCCCATAATTGTTACAGATACCAAATGCATGGTTGGTATGTAATGCTTTGCCTTGGTTTTTTGTGGATGGTTCCTTTTTACAGGAACTTGTTGTCGCGATGTTTCTTTCAGAGCTTAGGATCGGTTTTAATTTTTTTAGCTCTAGGAAGATATGGGTAGGGTGGCATACTATGTCGCATACTACACAAGGTTGTAATTCCCTTTTTATGATGGGATTTTCTACCTTCTTTCATTTTTTTATGGGTTTTCTTAGTCGTGAAAATCGGTTTTGCAACAGGATTTTCATTATATGGTATGGTTTTAGTGGTTTCCTTAACAAGTGGGGACTCCTCAAGAGTGAGGGGATTAACCATGTAGAGGTGATGCCTATGATTCCCATCATGGTAGGTGGGACCAAGTACCAAACTGGTATTGTGAAGGATACGTTTAGAAACACTACTGTTGCCAAGACTTGTTGTGACACAAAATAAAGTGGAGGGTATAGAAAAGAGTTTTGGAGATGATGTAGGACAGAGAGGCCACCGTGACAGAGGCCTCAGTGCCGTTACTACTAGTCTCTATCTCCTGGATGGCTTCGGTTCTTGATGTATACATCATGCACACTGGAGCCCTTGTGATATCAGTGAATGATTCTGGTATGACAGGGGTATCTCCTAGGAATTATTCGAGGATATATGCGGTTTGAATTGGCTAGGGCCATATTCTTGGTACCATGTGAGAATTTTAGCATATGTGTCTACATAGAGTAGAGTGACATCGAAGTTCATCAGGGATCGCTTATTATGGTACGTCAATTGGTCGACGGTAATGATGCGATCCTCAAGGGGGAACATCATGGTTCAGAAGAAAAAGGATGCTATGGCAAACATGGCATACATATAATTTCACCCAAGGAGTATATTGTAATTCAACTGAGCATCCAAGACCTTAGTGTCTATAAGAACCACCTTTCCAGCCAAGAATACCGAGACATTTTGATAGAGACCGACGGGAGCAAAAGGGGGCTCATCGTATGCTCTGAGCATGATGTTTGATGGTTTCAGTTCGGGAGATCCTAACTTTTGTCAAACGTTATTTTACACGATACATGTGGATCCACCCTCGTCAATGATATAGTGGTGGATAGTGATGTTTCAGACTGACACCGATATCTGGAAGGCGACCAATGAAGGAAGCCTAGGGGTGGCTTTATCTAAATCAAAAGCCATTAGGCGTGAATCAACAGGGTTCATTGTGCCTAACGCAGAAAGTAAGGCTTTCCTTTGCTTTGGGCAAGATTGAAGGAATTTCAAAGCTAACATGGTAGCAGGAGATTGAGCTAAATCACTCACAATGCTATAATTATGGGCTGCTTTGGAGTGGATTCCTTCTCGCCTAGTTGGTCCCTTAGTCATCTTTGGCAGAGGTTCAATAGGAATTTTTGATATAGTCAACGGTGCTATAGGTGCACTCATGCGAGCCCCTGATGATCTGTTGTCTGGTGGGGTATCGTAACTTTGATTCCCTATTTGAAAGAAAATTTCCTTGCCAGTGATATATATTTCATGGCTATTATTTTCGGAATCGTCGGGGGGTGCTTGTTGTTGTTTGGTACTAACCGCCCCTTGGTGGGGGAAGGGCTGCTGCATTACAATTGTTTGTTGTGTGGGTCCCCCTTGTCCTCAGTTACCCTAAAGTTTCTTTAGCTCAGGGAGTTTAGGGAGTTCGGGATAGTGATGAGTGTAATGGCCATACTCACCACAAATTTCATAAGAGTGGTTGGTCCAAATATTAGCCCTCTTGTTCTGCCCTTGGGAGTTATTTGGCTCTTGGTTTTGATTTTTATTAGATTTTCCCTAACCTGAGATCGTGGGGGGAACTGTTGGTTGTTGCCCCCCTATTAAAGGATTTCCTTTTTGTTTGTTTTTTGGTGTTTTCCTTGGCGCATTAGGAGGATAAATAGAATTATCCTGGTCGGATGACTAGTGCAGTTGTGCCTAGGAATGCTGCACAAAGTTCACTGGTGCATTGTTATAAATTGGTGAGTTTTTTGCTGCGGATTTGGAATATTGGGGTCCCTATCCCTATTTTTTGAATGAATTTTGGGGGGGAGATCTTTCGTCAGAATTCCTAACTGTGTACTGGGTCCCCTGTGCAGGAGGGTATGATCCTCGTTGTTGATGATGGTATGACTACACCCCATTGGTAATGTTCTACAAAGGTGCATGATGACTCTGATGGTAGCCTATTTTCTGGATGTTTTGGTTAGAATCATATGCGTAACCAGGGCACATTTTACTATTGCCTAGGTTATTTTGGGTCAGTGACCCTATTTATCCACCTGCAGGCATGGGGCATTAGGCAAGATGTTATAAATGTATCCTGGCTGCGTGTATATCAGCTCGAGTTGATGGGATTTACTAATGGCATCCTCTTCGGAATTAGGTCTTTCAAAATCTCTGTTGTGAGAGTTTTTAGGAATATGCCCAGTAAAACTCAATAGTTGAGTTTAGATTTACACAAACTTCGATGTCGCCACCATTCATGGAGATGGTATGAGATATGGATGGTTGGTGTCTATCTAAAATGCGTTAATAACTCCATTCCTGAATCATGGTGGATGGGTAACTAGAAATATGTGAGGAACGCAGTAGCGAGGGGGCTAAAGGTTCCATGTGTAGAAAAAGGCTGCTCCACATACCATTTCGCGGCTGGTCTTGTTAAGGTGCGCTAAAATAGTATGAGCCGAATAGTATCATCAATAATATTGTTCGATGAACACCATAGGTAGAAAGTAATTACATGGCTTCCAGGGTCTTCCGCTTGCTTCCCTTCGAACTTTGGAATTTCCAAAGGAAGCTTCATGGGCATGGGGGGGCAAGTAGGGTTTTTTTCAATGGGGTCATTTGTTTACTTTGATAGATCGGGTAAGTTCAAAGATGCTAAGAAAGGTAGCTGTGTGTTGAGTGCCATTGCAGACTGTGAAAAAACAGGGTTCTGGTTAGGTATGGGGTTTTTCTGTGATGTACCTAGCTGTGTGTTCTGTTGGTTCCCCAAATGGGTAGCGCTCCTCTGCCATCTAGGGGTTGTGGGAGGAGTGGTGGGTGGTGACCCTGGGGGGGTTTCCACAGGTGTGGCATTGGGTGACCCTTGCGGGTTCCTAACTAAAGATTCCCATATAAAGGATGAACCGATAAGGGTGGCGGTGTTCCATCTTTGACACCTAAATGGAGAAATACCTGGAACTCCTCCCTCTAATGGGGGGAGGTCAAAAAAACGTCTATATCGATGAGGTCCCATTGGGTCCATTATGGTGTTGACTAGGTATGGTTTTGGAAATATTTTTCAGTTTTATGAGAGGGAAGATATTATGTATCAAAGAAAAAAAAATGATCGCATACATAAAACAAAGCGAAAATAAAAGGTTAATTTCCCTTTAGATTAATCCTATGTGATTAGTCAATCAAAAAATGGTTTTGGTTTTTTTTGCATGTGATACTAAAACTCCTAAAAGACCTAATCATCCTCACACTCTCAAATGTAACTGGGCCTTGCGAATATATCTTCTAGTGGGTACTGGGGCTAACGTCTTGAAAGAACTAGCGATGCCTTCCAACAGCTAAATAATCGACCAAGGTAATGGAAAGAGGATCTGGTGCTACCTACACCATCACTTATAGGGAAAGATGCCCTAGATTTTTCCACTAAGTACCATTGTCCAATGTGAGCATTCGAGTCTTGAGCTTCTTGGTAATCAGCTACCAGTACCGGGCATTAGATGGGGCAGGTAGCCCCAAATAATATCACACACACTGGACCTAATCTTAACCCCCTATGAATCAGGTCTATGTGGCGCTCGAGTTTTCTTTTACATGGGTGGATAGACGGGTTTAAAGCTCCCTATAAAGTCAAATTCTATGTTTCAAGATGTAAACTGACCATGGTGGCTTATTGGATGCCTACCCCCATGGTCCTAACCTGAACTATTAATTTATATTGTGGCCCCTATAAGGAGATTTAATGAGTTCACTTATGGTTAGTTTTAAGGTGGCTTAATTTTCTTGTGGCGTGGAAATGTGTGTGAGAACGTGTATAATCACAAAGTTTTTAAGATGTGGATATGATATGATCCACCTATTTAAAATATGTTTTGATTGTTCCTTTACAAAAGAAAATGATGTTTGGATAGTGGGGCGCTTACAATTTTTCCTATTAAACTAAATGTTTGACTAAAGGGAGATAGAAAATTATCAAAAGAGAGCATTCATATGCATGCCCAGGGTCACAAAAAGGTGCAAGGGCAACATATATTATTTACTATCTAAGATAATTTAGTCCTGCTGCCGATTCCTAATGCAAAATTTTAAAACTAAAAATAATTGCGACAACTAGGAAAAAATAAATGGAAACTAGCTAAGCATGCATGGATATGGGCCACTTACTCCTTGCTAATTACCTATGTGTTTTTGGTGTCTATTTTCACAAATTAAGTTCAGTCAGATAGCATGGGTGGATTTTAGCCACTTACTTGCCCCCTAATTAAATTATATGAGTTTTGTGACAATAAAATAAAAATCAAAACTATGCAAATAACTAAAATAAAGTGCAGCTAAAAGCATGTCCTAATAGTCATGGGACACCAAACATAGTGCTAGAATATTTTCTCTGGGTTGCCAGTCACTTTATAGTTCTGAAAACTGAAAAAAAATAATGAAAGATAGGTTCACTAGTTTTCGTGCAGAATTTTCCTACATAGGCGTGCAACTCTATGCGCAGGTCTGAGCTGAATGCACGCAGACCGCCCCGTCTGTTTGTGATGAAATCGTGTGATCCTGGTTAAAAAATTCCTTAACTCCTGAACTGAAACTCTTCACAGTGGGTGAAGGAGAGAAGATGAGGAGGAGGAGATATGGTCCAGCAGCAACCTTGATTAGAGATAAGGCTCTGCAAAAACAGAACCACTTAGCTAAAGGGTAAAATAAGTGGAGTCGCCAATCCTATTATGGTGTGTTTAGTGCACGATTGTACTAAAACATCGGTACTTGGTAGGAATGGTTGCAACCTACAAGAAATGGTCACAGGCATAGAAAATGGTTAGGTTAGTGGAAACATGCTAACATATCAAGCACACTAAATTATGGAACATAGTATGCTGCAAATAAGAAGAAGAAACACAACTATGAGCTATGGAGCTCTAATACCTAATGAAGGGAGGGATTTACCCTTAATTTGGTTCTGCAAGGCCTCTCTCTTCTCCTAATGGATTTGAGTTGTTTGGTGGCCAACAAGTGAATCCTCTAACTCTATTGCTGCTCTGAATCACACACTGCTGGTTTTCTCATGGGAAATTTGTTCAGCATAACAATGTGTTCTCATTTTTTTCTTCTCATGTTGGCAATTTATAGGAAAATTAAAATCCTTCTTCCCTCTCTTCATACACTTTTGGATTGTGACCAAAGAGTGGGGGTTGATTCCTTTTTGTGCTCACATGAGGTCTCAAGGTGGCTGTCCTTGGGTGGCGTCAAGTGGAGGATCTTCTCCTGAAGTGTGTCAAGTGGTCCCGGATGGTGACTTCCGCCAATCCCAGGACTGCACAGATTTTTGAGGGAAAGTCGTGTAGACCAGCACACCTATCGAAGAAAAATGCACACGGTGTGTTTTTTGTGTGTAATTTGATATTTTACCTCTTGACCTTAGATATTTTTAAATTTTCCAGATTCTCTAATGTTTCTCAGCTTTGTAAATCCTTCTGCTTGATATTTCATTATGTCATTTTGCTTGTCTGATTTTCCAGTGATAACAATAACCATACTATGTATACCACTCTAAATGAATTCTCTGTTCTATGCTAATCATGTTTGGCCTTATATTTTTCTTGTGAATTCTATAACATATTTTGTAACTTTATATGGATCTTCCAAATCTTCTAAAAAATAATTCTTCCCTTAAGGAATCCCCTATAAGATCCTCCCTCACTCCTCCTTGTTTTCCATATGAAATATCCAAAGGTGAAGGTGGAAAATATCCAAAACAAGTTTCAAATGGGAACTTACTAATAGAAGTGTGGACTTATTTTTTATGAGAGTGTTGTATATATATTATATTTTCATCCCAAGTCTTCATATGATCTTAATTGTAACCTCTAAAAAACCGTACTGAAGTCTTGTTCAGTACATATGTCTTCCCATTTGTGAATGGATGGAATGTTGTAGACATCTTCAACTTCATGTCCATATTATCCCATAATGTAGTCTAAAATGCACTAAGAAATCTTATGTCCCTTACTAAAATGATGCTCCTTGGGATTTCAACGTGCACCCATACCTATTCAAAGAACATGTTTGTTGCTTCTTACCCACTAATGTTGTTTTTACAAGGCATGAGAATGCACAATATATTACCTAACCTATCAACTACCATAAACATGTAGTCATGTCCCTTCCTAATTTTTGGTAAACCTCCAATGAATACCTCACAAAGTTTTTCCACTACAAGGATGACCTGGGAAGTGTGTGGGTTACTGTTGATGAAGAAGACTTGGTGAGCTTGGCTGTGAGCTTGGCTCTCCTTGGGTTGTCGAAGAGTTGGCATAGCTACGAAGACTCTGTTAATGGATGAGAGAAACTACAAGGATGGGAGCGACTTTGGTCAGATCTTGTGCAGGAGGAGATAAGGCAGGGTACCAGGGATGGATCTTCATCGAAGAATGAAGATGAAGAGAATTGCGCTTTGGCTACAAAAGCAAGGAAAGGGAAGGGGAATAAAAATCTTTCAAAATCTGGTGCTAAAGGCAAGAAGTAGGACTTGTACAAAGTGAAGTGTTTTCACTGTCACGAGCATGGACATTTCATCACTAACTGTCCACAGAAGAAAAAGAATAAGCAGGTTGCTAGATCTGTAGCTGGAGAGGCCTTAGCCTCACAATTTGAGCTATATTTTCCCTTGATCGCATGCTTGGTTTCAAGCTGCATGGGATCGGTGTGGTATCTTGACAGTGGTGCATCTTTCCATGTGACGGGAGACAAAGAGTTGTTTAGTGACTTGGAGGAGAAGGACCTCTAGATGCATATAGAGATGGGCAATGATGGTCGGTATAGTGCGATAGGAATTGGGACCACTACCTTTGAGAGGGAGTCTGGTAATCCATTCCTTTTGAAGAATGTCATGCATGTTCCAGGTCTGAAGAAGAACTTGGTCTCGGTCGCAATGCTGGAAGACAAGGGTTATGATGTTGTTTTTAGTGAGGGAAAAGCCTTCCTTCAACATAAAACAACAGGTCAAACCAAGAAGATAGGGGTTTGAATTAAGAATCTCTACAGGCTGGAGGTAGATGGATGTGCTGCAATGGTGGGCAAAGCAGAAGAAGTGGTGGGCCGAGATGAGGGCGAATTATGGCACAGGAGATTGGGCCATCTTCACCATGGCGCTTTGAATATTTTGCAGCAAATTTCTACTGAACTTCCCAACGGTACTCTTGCACAGTCAGATCAGTGCAAAGGATTTAAAATGGGTAAGTTTGTGAAGATCACCTTTCATGAGAAGGAGAACCGTGCTTCGGTGATCCTGGAGAGAATTCACATAGACGTGTGTGGACCATTCTCAGTTGCTTCAACAGCAAAACATAGATATTATGTGATATTTGTTGATGAATTTTATCGTAGATGCTAGATCTTCTTCATGCAGAAGAAGAGTGAAACGTTATCAAAGTTTTGTGAGTTCAAGGCATTGGTGGAGAAGGAGTTAGGGAAGCAGGTGAAAGCTCTACAGAGTGATAATGGTGGTAAATACTTCTCGGGTGAATTCAAAGACTTATGTAGCAAAGAAGGAATTCGAAGAGAACTCATAGCACCTCTAACCCACAGCAGAATGGGGTCACAGAGAGAAAGAACAGAACGATTATGGGTGCTGCATGAGCGATGCTGCATGAGCAGGGCCTACCGATGCACTTGTGGGAAGAAGCATGCAACACTGCAGTTTATGTGAAAAACTGATGTCCTCATAGAGTACTTGGCATGAGTACACCCGAAGAAGCTTTTACTGGTAAGAAGCCTGATATTTCTCATTTGAAGATTTTTGGCTACCCTGTTTACATTCATGTGATGAAGGATGCCAAGAAGAAGCTGGAGCCGATTGCAGAAGTTGAGATATTTGTGGGGTACATAGAAACACCCCATAACTATCGTGTGTATTTTCTAGACAGTCGGATGACTATTATGCGACGGGATATAAAATTCAATGAGGTGAAAGCCATGAAGTTGTCGCTTGAGAGGGAGCTACACTTGCATGCGGAGGAGGAACTTCTTGTTCCCAAAGATGAGCCTCTGGATGTGGATCAGCCACAAGAGGATATTCATGGAGTGGATGAGTCCACTCATGTAGAACCAAACAGCAGACAAGGCAAGAAACGTATCACAGAAGCTGAGAGACTGAAGCTTGATGCGGCATAGAATGTAGGAGTCCCTACATCACAGCACAGATAGAGACAGTCACCTGAATGATATACTAGATACATGGCTCTTATGAGAAAGTGTATTGTGACAGAGCCATCTTCTTTTGAGGAATCAGTGCAGGATCCCACATGGGTAGATGCCATGGTGGAGGAGTATGATTCCATTGTCAGAAACAATGCTTGGGAGATTATTCCAAGGCCGGTGGGAAAATCAGTTGTAGGATCAAGATGGATCTACAAGGTAAAGCAAGTTGCTGATGGGAGCGTCGAGAAGTATAAGGAAATATTTTTTTCCCGGGGCTTCTCACAGATTGAGGGGATTGAATATGAAGAAACCTTTGCACCTGTTGCACGGTATTCTTCCATACAGACCATCCTTGCTCTCTCAGCGCAGATGGTTTGGAACATTCATCAGATGGATGTGAAGACTGCGTTCCTTAATGGGATCATTGAGGAAGAGGTGTACAATGAGCAGCCTGAAGGATTTGAGATCTTCAGCAGCGAGTCGCATGTGTGCAGGCTCAAAATAACGTTGTATGGGATGAAACAAGCACCCTGTGCTTGGTACACTCGGATCGACAACTATTTCACTGGACTTGGCTTCACTAAGAGTGAGGCAGATGCAAACCTATACCAGATTGTGGTTGAGGGTAAGATTTTAATCATTTTACTTTATGTTGATGATTTAATACTAACAGGTGATGAGTAGTTGATACACTCATGCAAGGCAGATCTTGCAAAGGAGTTTGAGATGAAGGATTTAGGCCTCCTTCATTATTTCCTTGGATTGGAAATATGGCAACGGGAAGGTGAACTGTTTGTGTCTTAAGGCAAGTAAGCCCGAGAGATACTGGAGAAGTTTCACATGCAAGGCTGCAAGCCTATCGACACTCATCTTCGAGGAAATTGGAAGAAAGAGAATGCTACATCAGTAGAGGTAGTGGATGCCACTGTTTATCGACAGTTGGTGGGTTCGCTCATGTATTTAGTCAATACAAGACCAGAAATATGCTATGCGGTGAATCAACTTTCACAAGCGATGGTTAAGCCTACCAATCTTTTTTGGAAGGCAGGCAAGCATGTCCTGAGATATCTCAGGGGCACATCTGAGTATGGTTTATGGTACAGATAGATGGATGAGGTGAAGTTGCATGGCTTCACAGATGCAGATTGGGTAGGAAGCCCAACAAACAAAAAGAGCACATTAGGAGGGATTTTCAGTATCAGATCTATGGCAGTTTCTTGGTACAACATGAAACAAAGATTTGTGGCACTCAGTTCAGTGGAAGCGAAAAACATGGCAGCAAGTTTAGCTGCATGTGAGGCTATCTGGATGAGGAAGATTCTGGTTGGTTTGTTTGGTTCACATTTAGATCCCACAGTGATGCGTTTTGATAATTGGAGTTGCATTAAACTCTCAGTTAATCCTGTGTTTCTGTAATATTCCTAATTAGAAGTGGCTAATTGGAATATTCGATTTTGCTTAATTTTTCCGTCTATAGTTTATTAATAAATAAAAAGGTGAGTGGAGAGGGTCTAACTCACTTAGTGGAATAAAACACACTCCCTAGTAGCACAACTTTGTGACGTAAAGGGAGCCAAGGGGGGGGGCAAGCACCATGCAGAGAGGGGGCCCACGTATGCTCTAGAAGAGACTGCGCAGATGAGAATGCAGACGTGGCAAGAGGGAGGCTACGTTGAGGAGATAGTCCTTAGGGTTTTGGAGGAAGGCCAATGTTATAAATAGGGAGGAGCCTCATCATTCCATTCATTCATTGTTGATGATATTGAGCTTGTCGTTTTGACTTCTTGAGCACGCTGGCTGTTTAGCCTATCTGCAGCACTGTTTAGTGCGTCGAGTGTCTCCGGTCAGAGATCTCACCCTTAGCCCCAGGGGACTTTGAGTTCCTACTCGGGAAAGGTATTTCCTTCAGCATTTTTCGGGAGCTTTTGGTGTTTGGTTTTGCTATGGAGCTGGGCATTCATAGAGACTCCGCAGTCATTGAGAGGGAGGACGCAGTCCATCTAGGAGGAGCTCCGGTTTGGGATTTTTACAGGGGTTTTTGCTAGGAGATTTGAGAAGAGGATCAGCCTTTGCCTTTAGGAGGATTTTGGTGGAGTTTGAGGTGGTATTTAATTCATTCCTATTCAGCCTCTGCGCAGAGCCTTGGAGGCTAGCGTAATTCCTCAAGGGGGTGTTTTTCGGGGGTCAACCATTTCTGATATGGTTTTTGGGTTTTGCTGAGATTGGTGAGTAGAGGAGAATTCTAGATTTTCAGCTCATTCTGGCAAGGGGAACAACCCCTAGTCTTCAGTTCAGTTCAGCAGTAGCAGCTACACGGCAGTTTTCCAGCAGTTGGGACGTAGTTCAGAGAGAAGCCATTTCCTGTGTATTCTGAGAGTATTTCTTCACTTGCTTTAAGCAATATTAGGTGCCATCACTCTGATCACCTATTGTACTTCATTATATTTCTCAGTTAATAAAGTGGCTTAGCATTCTCTCTCTATATTTCTGGATGATTTGTCGTATATTATTTCTATGCTATTGTATGTCTGTTGCACTGTTATCTTTATATATTTCCAGGCATTCTAGTTCTATACCACTCAGTGTGTTTATCTTTTACTCTTAGATAGAGTCTAGAAAGGGCCAGGTAGCCTCCGGATTTCGTCCTCTTTTCAGAGGTGGCATATCCGGTAAATGCCCTCCCAGTCCATCTCTGGTTGGAGTTTTCCGTGTTTTAGAGATATCCCCAAAACGAGATATTACAGTGGTATCAGAGCATAGTTCTGGCTCAACCTATGGAGCTAGTTGTCTATGACACCGAGGAAGAGGCCATATATTTGTGACAGAGGCAGGAAGTATAGAGATCGTGAGCATAGGTTGGAGAACAGCGACGGAGAGGGAGATTGTGTTCGGGTGGTGGACACAGAGCAGGAGGATCTTGTGATAGATGTAGAGCAGGAGGAGCCTATGTTAGATTCAGAGCAGAGAGAGCCGATGGTAGATGAAACTGAGGCCAAATATTTTGGGGAGGCAATCCTCAAATCGATGCAGGATTTAGCAAGGCAGATTGAGGTGATGGGTCAGAGGTTCACCACTGTAGAGGCGAGACAACGTGAGACCGCATGGATATTCTAGGTAGGTGAGGGATCTGGTACATCCCACCATTTTCTGAAGCATGGTGCTGCTCAGCGTGATACTATTCAGCTGATGGCTTCACATGCACCTACACGCTCTACCATGCCCACTTTCGTGGGAGTAGACACAGGGGCAGGAGCCCAGTAGGAGGCAGAGCCCGGACACATGGGCAAGTATTTTGCAGAGTATCAAGCATATGGGCAGGAGTTCAGGGATGCTCTCTCATTCCAAGATTTTGTTCAGCTCCAGCGGGACAGTAGACCCCGCAACCATCATAGAGGGCACCGACATTATCATGATGGAGATAGCCACCGCACATCTAGTAGATTCCATTTGCCTACGTTTGATGGGTCATCAAACAGTTCGGAAAATTCTTGGGTGGAGAAGCTGGACATCTATTTCCAGCTTAACCAAATGTCAGAGACAGAGGCCATCAAGGTGGCGACATTACATTTGGATGGTGAGGCCCAGGACTGGTGGTTCCATGGGATGGTTACACTCGGACATTCTATAGTGATGACATATGCCGAGTTTACTAGGAGGTTGATGGAGCGATTTGACCAGAGGGATCCGGAACAACACTTTGTTGAGCTGACGAGGCTCAAGCAGACTGGGAGCCTAGAGACATACATTGCAGATTTCTTGAGGGTTTCAGTGATGATGTCAGATCTATCTGTGGCACGGATGATCTATATGTTTGTGGAGGGGTTAGCAGAGCCACTTTGGGGTCTAGTCAGATATACTAGACCAGCTACACTCCAGGATGCTATTAGCAGGACCACGGATTTACAGGATGCGTTGCCCAGGACTCGGACACCTTACCCCCAGAGACAGGGCTTCCAGCCCAAGGGGAAGCATGTGAGGATTCTGCCTCCCAAGGGAAATCCAGGACAGGCCCAGACAGATGATGATGCCAGGAGGGAGCTGAAGAAGAAGTGGCTGTACTTTACTTGTCAGGAGCCGTGGGAACCAGGGCATAGGTGTGTTGATGGCAAAGCACACTTCATTGAGGTATTTTTCGAGGATAGCGGGGAAGAAGATGACGAGGATGACAATGAGGCAGGAGATAGTCAGACAACCCAGGATCAGTTTCCACCTCCACCTCCAGGTACAGGAGGTGCAGCTTTTGCACCCACATGAGGGACCCTTGCAGCATTGCGAGGAGTTCCGAAGCACTTGACGTTGCGAGTACGAGGGACAGTACATGGCCAGCGAGTGTCAATTCTGGTTGACAGTGGGCCAGCCCACAACTTCATTGATGCACAGATGGTCGAGTGGAGAGGTATACCGACCAAGAGATTTGACGGATTTTCAGTTTTGGTTCCAAGAGACCAGACGATGCAGTGTGCCCGGTATTTTCCAGAGTTGGCAGTGATGATGGGTACCTACATCGTGACCGATCACTTTTTCGTGGTTAACATACCGAATACAAATGTGGTACTAGGTGTTCAGTGGTTGATTTCTCTAGGGAAGGTCACCACAGATTGGGAGGCGTTAAAGATGGAGTGGGATGATAAGAAGACCAGGAAGCATGAGAAGATTCGCGAGATGCACACATACCCACCTCAGACTATTTCAGCTCACTAGATGGAGGCGGATTTTTGGAAGGGAGACATAGAGTGGGTGGTTGAGTTGTGGGCATTAGAGGCAGGGACCACCAGTCAGGAAGTTCATCCTGATGTACAGGTCATCCTTGACAGGTATGATGCAGTGTTTGGGGATATGCCACCAGGTCGGCCACTAGATTGAGGATTTGAGCACACCATTGAGCTTGAGCAGGGTCTTCAGGCAGTGATTACTACCCCCTATAGGCATCCCAAAGCCTATCGGGATGAGATTGAGTAGGCCATCCAAGAGTTGCTGGCTCTTGGGCACATCAGACCGAGCACGAGTTTGTTTGCTTCTTTCGTGGTGTTGGTGAAATAGAAGGATGACACCTTGAGGATGTGTATTGACTACAGGGCCCTGAACAAGAAGACCTTGAAGAACATGTATCCTATACCCAGGATCGATGAGTTGATAGATGAGCTGAGAGGAGCCAAGTTCTTCTCGAAGATTGATTTGAGATTAGGGTACCATCAGATTCGCATGAGGGAACATGACATTCCCAAGACTGCCTTCAGGTGTCATTATGGGCACGTTGAGTTTCTAGTTATGCCCTTCAGGATAACCAATACCCTAGCTACTTTTTAGTCTTGCATGAACCATATCTTCTGTAGTCACCTGAGGAAGTTTGTATTGGTCTTTTTTGATGACATACTCATATATAGCAGGACTTGGGAGGAGCATCTCCAGCATTTAGAGGCAGTACTACATATCTTGGAAGAGCAACAGTTCTATGCTAAGCTCTCCAAGTGTGAGTTTGGGATGACGAAGATGTTGTATTTGGGTCACATTATTGGAGTGGACGGAGTGAGAGTCCATGAGGAGAAGATTAGGGCCATCAGAGATTGGCTGGAGCCGAGGAACGTGACGGAACTTCGAGGATTCATTGGCATATGTACTTATTACCAAAAGTTTGTCAAGATTTTCTCACAGCTTGTTGCACCCCTTACAGATTTGACGAAGAAGGGCGCATTCAGTTGGTTGGATATAGCACAACGAGCCTTTGATAGGCTCAAGGAGGTGATGAGTAGCTGCCCAGTGCTTGCATTGCCGGATTTTACGCAGACATTTATTTCAGAGTGTGATGCGTCGGGAGAGGGGATCGACACAGTATTGATGCAGGGAGGACACCCTATAGCCTTTGAGAGTTGGAAGCTCCTTCCGCATGAGATGTTGTATTCTATATACGACAAAGAAATGTTGGCCATTATGCATGCATTGGCCAAATTCCGACATTATTTGGTAGGGAACAGGTTCAAGGTGAGGACTGATCACAACTGCCTCAGGTTCTTTTTGAAGCAGAAGCAGCTACAGGAGAGGAAGTAGAAATGGATCAGTAAGATCCAAGCATATGAATTTGACATTGAGTATGTTAAGGGTAAGAATAACGTGGTAGAAGATGCCCTTTGACGTAGACCAGCCACGTTATCTCTTATGAGCTTGGATACAAATTGGAGGGCTCGAATTTTAGTGGAGTACTCCAAGGACAGGTTTTCATGTGAGGTTTTGGATGGACAGGTGGAGGATGATAGGTACAGGGTGGTTGATGAGATCATTTACTACAGGGATGAGATCTTCTTGATTGAGGGATCTCAGCTCAAGAAGAAGATACTTCAATCATCACATGATTCACCATTGGCGGGCCATCAGGGGTTTACCAAAACCTACAGGGCCATTAGAGAGAGGTTCTCATGGAAGGGCCTCAAGGAGGACGTACTCCAGCACATCAGGGAGTGCGATGTTTTCTAGAGGAACAAGGGGGAGATGAGCCATCCCGCAGGATTATTACAGCGTCTTCCCATTCCAGAGGGGAAATGGGAGAGTATATCGATGGACTTCATCACAGGGTTGCCCATGGTGCAGGGCAAGGATTGTATCTTTTTCATCGTTGATCGACTGAAAAAGTATGTGCACTTTTTTGCCATATCCATGCACTACACAGCAGCACAGGTGGCTGAGCTATTCTTCAGAGATGTTTTTAGGCTGCATGGTCTTCCTAAGACCATCATCAGTGATAGGGACAACCGCTTCAAGGGCGGATTTTGGTAGGAGCTTTTCCGGTTAGTGGGAACAAAGTTGACACCAAGTACCAGTTATCACCCACAGACAGATGGATAAACGGAGATAGTTAACAAGTGGCTGGAGGGCTACTTGCGTAACTATGTCAGTGGGCAGCAATGAGCATGGCTGAAGTGGTTGCATCTAGGGGAGTACTGCTATAACACGACACATCACATGTCCATTAGTATGTCACCATTCTATGCTTTGTATGGGTATCATTCTTTATCTTTTTCTGATGTGATGTTCGGTGCTAGCAAGGCTCCTAGAGCCAAGATTTGGATCCAAGAGAGTCAATACATTCTCCGAGCTCTCAAGGATAATATGGCTACAACACAAAACCAGAAGAAGCTGTATGCTGATAGAGGTTGGGTGGAGAGACAGTTTGAGGTAGGGGACTTGGTCTACCTATGATTACAACCATAACGACAGTCGTCATTGAAGCAGAAGGGAGATGAAAAGCTCAAGCCCCGCTTTTACAGGCCAAACAGGGTGATACGCAGGATTGGATAGGTTGCGTATGAGTTGGAGCTGCCCCAAGGTAGCAAGATCCATAACATTTTTCATGTATCATGCCTGAAGAAGGCACTGGGGAAGCAGGTGACAGTGACAGATGAGCTACCACCCACGGATGATGATGGGCATTTGGTGTTGCAACGAGAGGCTATTATTGATACTAGGGAGAGGCAGCTATGGAGCAGGACAGTTTGGGAATTCTTGGTGAGGTGGAAGAATTTGTCAGATGAGGATGCCACTTGGGAGAGTGAGAATATTTTGCAGCATCCATCACTTCAGTTTCTTGAGGACAAGCAACATTTTTCCGGGGGAGAGTGTAATATTCCTAATTAGTAGTGGCTAATTGGAATATTTGATTTTTCTTAATTTTGCCATCTATCGTTTGTTAATAAATAAAAATGTGAGTGGAGAGGGTCTAACTCACTTAGTGGAATAAAACACACTCCCTAGTAACACAACTTTGTGACTTAAAGGGAGCCAAGGGGGGGCCAAGCACCACGCAGAGAGGGGCCCCACATATGCTCTAGAAGAGACTGCGCAGATGAGGATGAGGACATGGCAAGAGGGAGGCTACGTTGAGGAGATAGGCCTTAGGGTTTTGGAGGAAGGCCAACATTATAAAGAGGGAGGAGCCTCCTCATTCCATTCATTCGTTGTTGATGATATTGAGCTAGTCATTTTGACTTCTTAAGCACGCTGGCTGTTTAGCCTGTCTACAGCACTGTTTAGTGCGTTGAGTGTCTCCGGTCAGAGATATCGCCCTTAGCCCCGAGGGAATTTGAGTGCCTACTCGGGCAAGGTATTTCCTTCAGCATTTTGCGGGAGGTTTTGGCGTTTGGTTTTGGTGTGGAGCTGGGCATTCATAGAGACTGCGCAGTCATTGAGAGGGAGGACGCAGTCCATCTAGGAGGAGCTCCGATTTGGGATTTTTGGAGGGGTTTTTGTCAAGATATTTGAGCAGAGGATTAGCCTTTGCCTTTGGGAGGATTTTGGTGGAGTTTTAGGTAGTATTTAATTCATTCCTATTCAGCCTCTATGCAGAGCCTTGGAGGCCAACGTAATTTTCCAAGGGGGTGTTTTTCGGGGTTCAGCCATTTCTAATATGGTTTCTGGGTTTTGCCGATATTGGTGAGTAGAGGAGGATTCCATATTTTCAGCTCATTCTGGCAAGGGGAACAACCCCTAGTCTTTAGTTCAGTTCAGCAGTAGCAGCTACATGGCAGTTTTCCAGCAGCTGGGATGCAGTTCAGAGAGCAGCCATTTCTTGTGTATTCTGAGAGTATTTCTTCACTTGCTTTGAGAAATATTAGGTGCCATCACTCTGATCACCTATTTTACTTCATTATATTTCTCAATTAATAAAATGGCTTAGCATTCTCTCTCTATATTTCTAGATGATTTGTCGTATATTCTTTCTATGCTATTGTATGTCTGTTGCACTGTTATCTTTATATATTTCTAGGCATTCTAGTTCTATACCACTTGGTGTGTTTATCTTTCACTCTTAGATAGAGTCTGGAAAGGGCCAGGTAGCCTCCAGATTTCATCCTCTTTTCAGAGGCGGCATATCCGGTAAATGCCCTCCCAGTCCATCTCTGGTTGGAGTTTGTTGTGTTTTAGAGATATCCCTGAAATGGGATATTACAGTTTCATGATAGATATAAACATTTTGATATCCGGTATCATCATATCATAGATTGTGTGCAGCAGAAGATCATGTTGCTTCAGTACATTCCTACGAAGGATCAAGATGCAGATATTCCGACGAAGGCGCTCACCAAGAGAAAATTTGAATACCATAGAGGCAGGATCAGGGTGAAGGATAATCCCTATCTTGTTGGGAGGGAGTGTTGAGATTCAACAAGATGATGAGCTTAGTGAAAAGAGTCGCCTTCACTAAGTGGGCCCGCAGGCTATTTTTGGCACAAGTCTATTTTTAGACATGATGATCATATTTTAGAAGTTGAAAGATGCTATTTGTGGATGGTTGGTCAAGTTGGAAAAATAGATGAAATTCTATTTTTAGAATATTGGGCAAAGTCTATTTATAGATCGCTGATCTAAAAATAGATGCATGTCGATTATGATTAGCTCTTAATAATAATCAGACTCTAAACAACAACTTATTCTCTTGGAGCACTTCAGTTCAATGCATAGATGTGGCACAGTAGCTGACAGAGGGAATTATGCTATTCCTAAGGGTTTACTGGAGCTAATTCATGGAGTACTCAGTTAGAACTCAAGTGGCATAGTTATGACACAGTTGGAAGAAGTAGTTATGGAGTTGTATTTAGTTTAACTCAGTTAGACTCAGTTGAGCTAGTTGTATCTAGTCTAACTGAATGATACACTAGTGAGAGTGGAGTGAATTAATTAGTTAATTAATTCACAAATAATAACTCATTAGTCAACTGAACAATACAACAATTAACTACAGTGCATGGCAGTTTCAGTGGAGACCAGTGGAGAGATAGGTGAAAGGGCAAGATAGAATATCTGTTGTGACTATAGTGATGCTTTGATTGCATCACACACTCAGTGGAGATGCCAATGAGGATTGCACAGTCAAGGATGGAGTAATTCGAATTCATTCAGAGCTATTCTTCAACAGAGATTGCACAATGGAGGCAGGCTAGCAGGTGGCAAAGATCGGTGCATGGATTTTCAAGATTGGGCCTGATTAGTGTATGATGATTGTACTGTACTAAGAGCTTATGATAAGCTTTGTATGTTTGTATGATATTGTTATATAATCTCCATGTTACATAATATATAGTTGGGGTTTTAAGCTTAAGGCTTTCCTAGTTAAATAAACTGTGTTATGTGCGATTGAATATTTTTGTTTATACTTCACATGTGTGTGCAATTAATTTTTCCACAAAATATTAACAAGTGGAATATATTTAGTTTCTTGCATAAAGTTAAATAGTGTGAGATCAGGTGGATCTTAGACATACGCATGCTTAGTGCATATAATTTCTACATAAGGTAAAAGGAGGCAACTACTGTAATGGCCTGGCCTCCAATGTTCAATTATGGAAATGAGGTCTTCAAAATTATCAATGAAAAAACAAAGTTACAATTATAAACATATCATATGAAAATAGGTTCATTACAAATTTGTATGAGATCACTTGTCACATACCTCTACTAAATTTAACCACACTTGCAAAAACTTGATTTTCATTTCTCATACATTTCGTAAATCACTTTGCAAGTAAACCTTTCTTCAACAATTTTTGTATACAAATAATTGAGTGGAATTTCTCATGTATACCTTTTTTCAAACATTTTGTATGAGATTAAATTAGAAAAATTTCACTTATTCCACTTGTAGCTGAAAACATGCCACATAATCATGCAACTTTTCCATTTCTTTGCATGAAAATTTTCATATTCCTTGCATGCAAATCTTCAAATTATTTGTATGAAAATAGGCATAGATCTGCCGCAACAACATTATCACACAAAAATACTATCCCATCCACAAAACAACATTTTCTTCAAAAAATTACCATACTATTACTTTTTCTTCAAACAACAACTATAGTATTACATTTGCATTTAAGAATTTCTTCAAACTCTTTACATGAAAACTAATATAACAAACTATTTGCATACAAATAAGAATATATAAACTACAAAAATATTATTACACAACAATTTTATCCCTAACCACAAACAACATACTCAGTGGGGAATTTTGTCAAACAATTTGTATGCAATGAATCATTGAATCGTTTAAGCCTTTCATTGAACAATTTGCATGCAAATTAATATGGTGAATGATTCAATGCATATCTCTTAAATTTTAGTAGTACACATTATGGAAATTTAACCGAATATCAGCTGGATTTTCCATCACTATGGTTCAAGTTTCAACTCCTGGAACCTCATATATGAAAATTCATAACAAAAATACCAACACAATCCTATTTGGTGCACAATTCTAATATCATTTAGGAAGCTCAACTTCCACTAGTCATATCCCCTAAAATATAGTGATCCAATATATGATATTTTTACCACATTATCAATGGGATTTCCCCTCACTATGGAAAAATTTTCAACTCCTGAGACTGCCTAGAAGAAAAATTATAACGTAATTTTCAACATGACTTGTTTGAGGCTTGATTTTAGGGGAATTCAAAAGGTTTGACTTCATCTGCTCATATTTCCTAAATATTACGACACAATATCTGAAATTTTTTCCGCATGATCAATGAAAATTCCCCTCAATGTGGAGAATTTTTCAGCTTCTAGGACCTAACAAAAGACAATTTATAACAAAAATGAATTTTATTGTACTTATTGATCCCTACATGTCCACATGCACATATTAACTTACACAATCTTGTAATTCAAAAAAAATCATATCAATGCAATAAAGAATATTGCATGCTAGTTACTACAAGGATTGAATCATTTCTACCACATGTTATTCCAATACCTTTTACAGAGTAACAAGAACATAATGATTAATTCATAAACTAAACAAATCATGAACCATGCCATCAACACCCAATGAATCATGAACCATGCTTTGATACCACTTTGTAACACCCCACCCCAAATTTACCCACTTTAACATAGTTACCAGGGTAAACATGAGTTCAAAATTGCTATCCATGACCCAAATTCCAAGGATTAGTTATGGAAATGGAGTCCACTTGTCCCAAAACTTACTGCAAACACTAATATAAACATAATCACACTGTTATAAGAGTATTATTCCTTGGTGATAATATCTCCTGAGATGAGACCACTTCTTTACCTTAATCACTTCCTAGCCACACACATGCATGCCTACTAGTGCAAACAAAGGGCTCTTGTCGAACACATAACCCACCTTTCGTTCGACTGCGGCTTAGGTTTTCTCGACCGGCTGTGTATGCAGCCACAGACTTGGTTCCAAAATTTAGGGTCAACATTCAAGCCACTTCCTAGATGTTTCCTGAACTTTATCAATATTATGTACAAGTATATATACTTCGTTGTTAGGTTCTATTCTTGCTCATACTTTCCCAACACATGTTATTCATTTATACAAACATTTTATGACTATGGTACCTATAGATCATGAATGCATAATTTCTCATTTTTTCCATTGGTTTATCACATGTTCATCAAGAAGGATTACTTCCCTCTCATACTTGTTGTAATAAACACATATTAGTTCATTCATTCATATAAATTAGCCAAGATCCTATCAAACCATGATACTTATCAATAACAAGAGCACTTCATATAACAATAAATATACCATGCATGTGACAAGCATTTAACCATACTGAAGCCATGAAAAATTAGTCACATAATAAACACATTTAACCAAAAATTGTGTTCATTGATATTCATTAAATAATAACACATATTAGCATATTCATGGTACCAACAAATTCAGGGACCTCGACATACCACTCGACCATAGATTGGGGTTAAACCAATTCTTTCTTCCAACCCAATCACTTGCGTGCCATATTCCAAGCCTAAATGTGGGATTAAATGGGATAAACCAAAACATAACCAAACAGGTAATCCAGAGGAAACCACCTCCAGCCTCAAGCCATAGTGATTTCACCTAATACCAAGTCCAGAAATCATAAAAACCAATACAAGCTAGGATGCCTCAAAATTTCTTCAGCATACGTAGAGAAATTTTCCTATCCCCACCCACCTGTCAAGAGCTTCCTGGAGAAAACCATATCCACCCTCAATACTGTTCCTTAATACTGTGGATAATTCGGGAAGCTTATTAAAAAATGATCATCACAAGAGTTTAAAAACCAAAATATCCACCCTCAACAGTATTTTCCTTAGACCACTTTAACGAGGATCCAAAATATATTGTAATACAAAACTCAACCAACACAGGGAACCCACTACATCATGGCTATCCAGGAAATGACATAAGGAATGGTTGTACATTACTATCAATCTAGGAAAATATCCATGCAAATGACGACAAAAATTACTAACAAACCAATGCATGAACCATGCATTCAAATCCCAATAATATAACCAAACATGCATATTGTTACCTGGAAAATCCACAACTGTTTTATGCCCTTGCTTGCTATTGTCCAAACCTTCTTCTTGGCTACCACACAAATTCCTCTTGCCCTCTTTTCTCTCCTTGCTTGTCTCTTGTGTGTGTGCTTCTTGTCTTCCTTTTCTTTCTTGTGTGTTGCTTGTCTTCCTTGTCTTGCTTGTATTGTAAGTGCTCTAGTGTTCTCCCTCTTTTTCCTCTCCTTTTCCAAAAATAATGTTCCAGTGTTGTCTCTCCAATTATCTTTTCTTTTCTTTTTATTTTTCTTCATTTTCATTTGCATGCATATTATTTTTCTATTTTTCTCATTTTATTGTCTCTTCCCCTTCCCCACTTGTTAAAGAGGAATTTATTTCATTTCCTTTTTTTGTCTCTTTTCCTTGTTGGCCTGTAATAATTGATTACCATTTATTTCCTTTTTCCTCTTGATAATTCCAATTTCCATATCCAATAAATAGTTAACCACAAGTGGATCTCAATGTAATGTTTTTCCCTTCATTCAACTTAGAATACGTGTCCCATGACCTTGGTTTTATTTTTTCTTTTATAATGTCAATACATTATTTATTTACATGGAAGTTTAACCTTGGGTTGTTACAAATAATATGATGTGATAATCATTGAACATATTTCTTACAATTTGGGTAATATATTTGGTGATGTTGAGACATTTGATGAAACACTTAATTCCAACAATTGCCATCTTACTCATAATGTTCCTGCTGAAACAATTGATGATAATTTCCTTCACAAAATTTTTGTCCTGACCATGCTTTCAAAATTCAATCATTCGACATTTGAAATTTCAGATATTTTTCAAGAAGTCAAGGAAATTTAACTTTTGTTGTTGGTTATGTTAGGATCTCACAACCTTGATGAGATCTCTGAAATAGGTTAGATTAGAATTATCTTGCAAAATTATTTTCTCAACATAGTTTCATTGGACCTAAGCCCACTCTTGAAGGATTTTCAGCATTTTCAAGTTGATTTTATTAGTCCCCAAGATAAAGTTTCTAATTAGGTAAATTATTCTTGTTTGGTTAATTATTCTTCATGTAAATCTCTTGCATCTAACCTAGGGTTGGAATGCATATGCTTCTCAAATTTACACAACTTTGAAACCTATCATTTTGATTGTCAATACAAATATCACCAACTAGAATATTTTTCCATGTTGAATCCTTCTGTGAATTATCAACTTCCTATCTTTCTGGTGTATGTTATGGAATTAATCATTTTGATGGCACAATTGATCCTCATAAGTATAAGTTAAATATTTAATAATTTGGTGAATCTAATCCCTCAATTTGATATCAATGTTGGATCTAATTCGACTCATGATTTTGATCTTTGGTTAGACTAGATTTACTATTCTTTCTATCTTAATTGGTTTTCGAATTTTGTTATACCAACAATCATTGTTAATTCTTTCAAATTTCATATTGCTGGTCTAATTTATAATCAAATTCAAAGTAATGATCTCCTGCACTAGAAAGAGGAACTAATCATTTTTTAGCATCATCACATGAGGAGGAAGATTTTTCAATTCAAAGCACTTGTGAAATATCTCAAATTAACACATCCTTATATTTAAATAATGGAACATATCATATAACAACTATCATATTTGATCAACATACTAGCTTGAAAAAAAATCATATTACTAATAATTTCCCCTCTAGTTTATCTGGTGATAGTTGTTGGTTTCCATTTGTTTCATCTCCACATTGTTCAAATACCTATTTAGGGTTTGGGGCACTTAAACGTCTATTTATGGTTATATAATATCCCCAAAAGTGTCTGAGAAATATCATCTTATTCTTCCTTCGCATAATCTTTCTCCTAATTAAAGTTTTATATTTGTAAAACTTTCAATCTGATTGTTTTTATGATCTAATCGTTGATTGGTTGGATGAATCATATCTAACAAGTTTGATTGTTAATAATAAGTTCCAAAATTGTCTTTAACTAAACTCACATGGATGTATGTTTGAAAGGTGTCTTCAATCTATTCATGTTCATCATCCTTGTTGTTGTGGTAAGCCTACAGGTTGGATAGAGTGAGCTTGTAAAACACACCTTTATGCTTATAGCCTCGACCTTAATTCTTATGTATATGTAACTCAGGTAAAAATATTTATTTATGTACATTGTCTTATATGCTTATAATTTATCATATCTTTTAGTTTTCCGGTCGGGAGCAACTTGAATGGTTACATAGGAAATTTCACTTAACTTAGCCCTCAACTTCTAGTCGATTAGATTAGGATTAGGTCTTGCTTCATTTTAACTTCTCTTTTACATTACATCAACCCTAAATTTTGTTCCTCATATAGTCTTTGCACTTACATTTGTTTCTTGATTTTTGTCTTACATGTTTCGTTTCATTTAAATCTTACATTTGTTCTCTTTTCCTGTTTTTTCTTTTCATGTTGTGTCATGTATTTCATTTCGTGATTTTTTTAATAAGATTTTGCATGTAAATTTCTCTTATTAGGCTCAAGAGACAATGTGGAGAATCTTTGAAAGGGAAATTGTGATGACAATAACACTTAGCTAACCTGTAAGCCCCTTCTTTGCTTTTTTTTACATATCTTTAAAATTCAACAATGTCTGGATGGAAAATATGGTTCATTTCAAACGGAAAACCTTTGGTGTAACTACGAAGCCCGTATCTATTTTAGGATCTTCATTCCTGACAAGGCCTTGTAAATGAATGGTTTTTTGGCCTATCAAACCAATCGAGTAGAGAAGGTAAAGGATAAAAATTAGAACGAGCATGTAAATTTTAAGTATCATTGAAATCCATGAAACAAGGAACAAACTCTCTTTCTTGTTAAATAAGTTGGGACCCCTCTTCTACCTAGTGCAAAAAAATTCTGACTAAATGCTAAAGGATATTGAAAAATAAAATAAATGGTGCAGAAGAGAAAGGCTTCCTACGTAGACAGGGGAAGCAAGCAACTTTGCCAGAGTACTAAACAAGCCTGCTGGCAGCAATGAAATGCCTGTGATTCATAAATGTGAATCCACCAGGGTACTAAACAAGATAACTGGAAATGGAGAAACACTAGGGAAATTTCTTAAATTTTAACATAAAAATCTTGTGTATACTCATTATCCTTCTCCCCTATCATGGTTTTGGTATGACTAGTCTTATAAATGTGTTTAAAGTTGAGAAAGGGACATGAGAGACTATATGTTTGACCGAGATTAGTTGAAAAGCTAGGGTGATCTACATGGTGAATCAATACTTCCTAAAAGAATAATAATTTGTGCTTAAATTCATACCTAAACAGAGAAATTGGATTTCTTTTAGTGTGTCATCAAGTTTTGTTAGTCTGAAAAACACCCTCCAAAATTTTTCCTACACTTGAATTTACGAGCCTCCTTGTGATCTTATGATTAGTCGTCTCAAGTTGCTCATAGTCACTTCATGATCAGTTGATGTTTTTCTAAGTGTTCAAGTCTTCTTCTAAACAATCTAAGTGTTGAAACCTCTTACTTACACATGCTCAACTTTTCATGCATTAATAAGCACACCCCCTTTATAGCAAACCTAGCAGTCAATGTATGCCATTGAAGATAGTGTCTGTGTAGTTCTTAGTGATAGTAATTGCGTAGTCCTTAGTGCAAAATATTGTTCATTCCTTTATGACAGTAACTACACAAATTTTAGGGACAGTGACTACGTAGTCCTTATGCATAGTTAGTGTGTAATTCCAATTGATAGTGAGAGTGTAATTCTTCCAGTCAGTGTTTTCACACCTCTTAGTAGCAGCCACCTCACTCTTGTTTTCCATCCTTGCATTAGATAAATTTTGAGGAAAAAAATGGGCCTCCTAAGGAATATTATAAAATAATACTGGAAATAGTAAAATAATATTAGATTAGATCATCAAATTTTATAGGGAAAAAATAAAAAAACTACTTTTTCAACTTGTATTTTCAACTTATCTCCATTAATTTTTACTCAAATTTTGAGTGGAAGCATTTTATGGATGCATAATTTAATTTCTCATCTAAGGAGTACCCATGTTGCATGCTTTCGTTGGACCTTGCTACACGAAAAATGATAAATACATGAAAAATATGGTTGCAATCACATTTTTCATGTATTTTTCATTTTTCGTGTAGAAGGGTCCAAGGAAAGCATGAAACATGGGTACTCCTTGGATGAGGAGTTAAATTAAACCTCCAATGAGTGCTCCCACTCAAAATTTGAGTAAAATTTTAGGGAGATAAGTTGAAAATACGAGTTGAAAAAGTAGTTTTCTTATTTTTTTTAATTTTTTAATCTTTTTAGTTTTTTTACTCCAAAAATGGAGAATCATACATCATGGTTGACATCAACATCTTGAATCATATTGTTTCTTATTATGCTGATTTTGATTGTACATTTTTGTTTTGAGGCCCATTTTTTACCTCAAACTTTCTCTAATGTATAAAGCGTCTAACTCAGAGTTATTTTCATAGTCATCTTTCACTTTAAAGCTTTGTGCACTTTTAGAGCATAAGGATCATTCTCTCACTCTCAGTTGAAAATGTAATATCATTTGGGTGAGTTTATTAATTGTCTCTTTTGTGATCTTTTACTTTTGTAAGTGTTTCTTTCACTTTCGTTATTGTCGTTTTTTTCTTGCTTTTGTAAGTGTTTCTTTCACAAGTGTCACTTCTGCTTTCTTTTTCTTTAGCATGTGTCACTTTCACTTTCTATAGCTTTTGTAAGTGTCATTTTCACTCATTATTATTCTCACAAGTGTAAATTTGTCTTTTTTTCATTCTTGCATGTGTTTCTTGTGCATTCTTTGTGTGTCACTTTCACCCTTGTACGTGCTGCTTTTAGTTGTTTTAATGCTTCCTAAAAGCACATTAGCACACTTTCTAGAGGCAGTTATATTGCAATATCTTGCATTATTAGATTTTATTTATCATTATAACATGTTTTGGACACATTCTTATGGCATAGTGCACCTTTTGGTTGCATTGCAACACTTGTGTTGTAAAAGTACATGTTAAGTAGCACACTTGGAGATAAGTGTCGTTTCATTGTACGCTTCTTGGTTTTTGGTACTGTGTGTCTGATTCTCATGTGCTTGGGTGAATATATGTGTGTGACCATGTTTAATAGCTATTACATTTTCTTAATCTCTTATCTCATTGATATCACACCTAGTCAATTTAGGAGTTCATATAATATTTTGACTATAACCCGCAGTTTACTCTCTTGGCGCACTTCAGTTTGAGTCATGGAGGTGGCTCATGCAACTGACACAAGGAATCACGTGGTTCCTAGGGTTTGATGGCATCTTGCATGGTTGGCTTCAGTTAGACTTCAGTGGCAGAAGTTTTGGAGGAGTTAACGGGACAGATAGTGGAGTTGTGTTCTGTTTGTTTTAGTTGAACTAGTTGGGATTAGTTAACTAGATAATCAACTAGATATGAGTGGAGTGAATTAAATATTATTTAATTCACTAAATATTAACTCATTAGTCAACTCAGGAACACTTCAGTTCACTACAGTGCATGATCAGTTCAGTGGAGACCAGTGGAAGAGGTAGATGAAAGGGTGAGTAAAGCTATCAGTTGGAGGATCAATTTTGCATGGGATTTGCATTACACTTGGAGGAATTTTCCATGACAATTGCGCAGTCAAGCCAAGGGGATTCGAACCTTGGATCTCTTCATATACAGGCCATGATTGCGCAATAGAGGCAAGGCAATTGGCAGGGAGTTTTGAACCAGTGACTTGTTCAAAACTAAGCTAGATTGTGTGTGACTTTATGAGAAATTACTGAGTACTTGTGAGGAGTATTGTACTTGTTTGGTTACATGATTTCTCCATTATAATATACACAATAGCTGCGGGGTTTTCAGCTATAGGCTTTCTCCATACATACTGAGTTAATGTGTGATTGATTTGATGTGAGATTGCTTCTATATTTTCCGCATGTGACAATTAATTGTAGAAGAAGGTTATGTGTTATGCATGCAATTCGAAATGGATGTATGATCGGGTTAATCTTCATTGAATAAGTGATTTATTCAACTAATTTCTACATGGTATCGGAGCAAGATTAATTTTCGAGACCTATTACGGTGATTGCAAACTTATTTCCTCGGACAGAGTCTGCATACGGGCCAGGAAGCCTCCGGATTCATCTTTCTTCGGAAAGTGAAAGGTCTGGTAAAATCCCCTTGCAGTCAATCTCTGATTTGGAAATAATTTGTTTTCAAGTGTAGATCGGAAGCGATAGAGCTTGGAGCTTGGAATTCGAATTTTGCAGCAGAATTGTTTTTCTTGGTGCTGGTGTTGAAAATGTCTTCTTTCAACGGTTTGCGACTCGAATATGCTCTTGAAGGCAGTTCGAATTATGTTGCATGGAAGGATCGCATGGAAGCAGTGTTAGAAGATAATGGTCTGAAGGAGTTCGTAGATACGGATGTCCAAAAGCCCACTGATGCAGCTGCGGTTGAAGCATGGCAAAAGAAGATGGCGAAATGTCGAAGGATCTTGTTGGAGGGCGTCAAGGATCATATTGTATCCAGCCTGCATGGAAAGGCTACTCCATATTTAATGTGGAAAGCTTTGACGGATCTATTCCAGAGTAAGAGTGACCAAAGGAAGCTGGCGCTCAAAGATAAGCTCGGGAACATCAAGATGGAGAAAGGCGACAGTATCGCCAAATACCTCACGAAGTTCACTCAGTGCAGAGATGAGCTGGGAAGTGTGGGGGTGACTGTCGAAGACGAGGACATGGTCGACCTGGCTCTCCTTGGTCTTCCAAAGGCTTGGCACTCATATCAAGATAGTGTCAATGGTCGGGAGAAGCTGCCGGGATGGGAGAGCCTTTGGGCGGATCTCATGCAGGAGGAGATAAGGAGGACTACTCGAGATGGATCTTCATCAAAGGGAGCTGATGAAGAAAACTGTGCTTTGGTTGCCAAAGCAAAGAAGGGGAAGGGTAATAAAACCTCTCATTCTGGTGCAAAGGGCAAGAAGCAGGATATGGCGAAAGTGAAGTGTTTTCACTGCCATGATCACGGACATTATGCTACCAATTGTCCAAAGAAGAAGAAGAACAAGCAAGCGGGGAGATCTGCAGATGGAGAAGCTTTGGCTTCACAGTTCGAGCTTGACTTTTCACTGATTGCATGCTTGGTTTCAAGTGTGATGGGATCGGTGTGGTTCTTGGACGGCGGTGCGTCATTTCATATGACGGGAGATCGGGAGTTGTTCTCAGATCTGGAGGACAAGGATTTGGGTATGCACATCGAGATGGGCGATGACGGTAGATACAGTGCGACTGGTATCGGTACCGTATCCTTTCAGAGGGAGTCTAGTAAACCCTTTGTCTTAAAGGATGTCATGCATGTACCTGGATTGAAGAAGAACCTGATTTCAGTAGCGATGTTGGAGGATAAGGGTTATGATGTGGTCTTCAGCGAAGGGAAAGCTTTCCTGCGCAGTAAGACTACTGGAGAGACCCGGAAGATAGGGGTTCAAACTCGGAACCTTTATCAGTTGCAGGTAGATGACTGTGCAGCTATGGCATGCAAGGCTGGAGATGTGGTGAGCCGGGATGATGAGGGCGAACTATGGCACAGGAGATTGGGCCATCTTCACCATGGAGCTTTGAAGATTCTGCAGCAGATTTCTACCGGACTTCCTAAGGGCACCCTTGCGCAGTCAGATCAGTGCAAGGGGTGTACTTTAGGGAAGTATGTGAAAGCCACCTTTCACGAGAAGGATAGTCGCGCCACGACGATCCTTGAGAGAGTTCACACAGACGTGTGTGGTCCTTTCTCGGTTGCTTCGACAGCAAAGCACAGGTATTATGTGATCTTTGTTGATGATTTCTCTCGAAAGTGCTGGATCTTCTTCATGCAGAAGAAGAGCGATACATTCGCGAAGTTATGTGAGTTTAAAGCACTGGTCGAGAAGGAGTCGGGGAAGAAGGTGATTGCTCTAAGGAGTGATAACGGTGGTGAATTCATCTCGGCTGAATTCAAGGAGTTCTGCAGGGCAGAAGGGATTCGGAGAGAGCTCATCGCACCCCATAACCCACAGCAGAACGGGGTGGCTGAGCGGAAGAACAGAACGATCGTGGGTGCTGCACGGGCGATGTTGCATGATCAGGGCCTACCCCTTCACTTGTGGGCTGAGGCATGCAATACAGCAGTGTATGTGCAGAACCGTTGTCCTCACAAGGTTCTTGGCATGAGTACACCAGAGGAGGCTTATTCTGGCAAGAGGCCTAATATTTCCCATTTGCGGATTTTCGGATCTCCTGTCTACATGCATGTGACGAAGGATGCGAGAAGGAAGCTTGATCCAACTGCTGAAGTTGGAATATTTGTGGGGTACACTGATACACCTCACAACTATCGGGTGTATGTGCCAGACAGTCGCAAGACTGTTGTGCGACGGGATATAAAATTTCAGGAGGAGAAAGCCATGCGGTGTTCGCTTGAGAGGGAGCTACACTTGCATGCAGATGAGGAGCTGTTAGTTCCTAAGGAGGAGCTTCCGGATGTGGATCAGCCACAAGAGGAGGTTCAGGAGGTGGAAGAAACCACCCGGGCAGCGCCAACCATCAGAGGGCGCATGCGCACTACAGAAGCTGAGCGACTGGCTCGGGATGCAGAGAAGGTTGTAGGACCACCTACAGCACAGCGCAGACAGAGACAATCACCGGATCGGTACATTGGATACATGGCTCTTGTGAGTCAATGTGTTGTGACGGAGCCATCCTCTTTTGAGGAAGCCGTGGAGGAACCCGCATGGGTTGATGCCATGATCGAAGAATATGATTCGATCATCAGGAACAGTGCATGGGAGATTGTCCCAAGACCGGTTGGGAAATCAGTTGTAGGTTCACGATGGATCTACAAAGTGAAGCAGGCGGCTGACGGGAGTGTGGAGAAGTACAAGGCGAGATTTGTCGCCCGAGGCTTCTCACAGATTGAGGGGATTGACTATGAGGAGACTTTTGCACCTGTCGCAAGGTACTCTTCCATACGGACGATCCTTGCTCTCTCAGCGCAGATGGGGTGGCACATTCATCAGATGGATGTGAAGACTGCGTTCCTCAATGGAGTTATTGAGGAGGAGGTGTACATAGAGCAGCCTGAAGGTTTTGAGATCTTCAGCAGTGAGTCGCATGTGTGCCGACTCAAGAGAGCACTGTACGGGCTGAAGCAAGCACCTCGTGCTTGGTACACTCGGATAGACGGCTACTTCACCGGGCTTGGATTCTCCAAGAGTGAGGCGGATCCAAACCTGTACCAGATTGTGGTGGAGGGGAAGCTGTTGATCATCGTACTGTATGTAGATGATCTGATTTTGACTGGCGACGAGCAGTTGATACTTTCATGCAAGGAGGATCTTGCACGAGAGTTTGAGATGAAGGACCTGGGCATCCTTCATTATTTCCTCGGATTGGAGATTTGGCAGCGCAGTGGAGGACTGTCTGTTTCTCAGGGCAAGTATGCCCGGGAGATTCTGGAGAGGTTCAACATGCAAGGCTGCAAGCCTGTTGATACCCCTCTTCCTGGTGGATGGAGGAAGGGAGATGCTACTTCGGAGGAGGTAGTGGATGCCACGGTCTATCGACAGTTGGTGGGGTCGTTGATGTATCTGGTCAATACTCGACCCGATATATGCTATGCAGTTAACCAGCTTTCGCAAGCTATGGTTAAGCCTACCAAGATCTTTTGGAAGGCGGGCAAGCATGTATTGCGCTATATCAGAGGCACATCGGGATATGGTCTATGGTACAGACAGGAGGATGGAGTGAAGCTTTCTGGCTTCACTGATGCAGATTGGGCAGGGAGCCCAACAGACCGGAAGAGCACTTCTGGAGGAGTTTTCAGCATTGGGTCGACGGCAGTTTCCTGGTACAGCAGGAAGCAGAGATCCGTGGCACTCAGTTCAGCAGAGGCCGAGTACATGGCAGCTAGCTTGGCTGCATGTGAGGCTATTTGGATGAGGAAGATCCTCGCAGGTTTGTTCAGGTTGCATTTGGAGCCTACAGTGATCTACTGTGATAACCAGAGCTGCATCAAGCTCTCGGCTAATCCAATATTTCATGATAGGTCCAAACATATCGACATCAGGTACCATCACATCAGAGATTGTGTTCAGCGGAGGATCATGATGCTTTCATATGTTCCCACGGAGGATCAGGATGTCGACATCCTGACGAAGGCGCTCACCAGGAGCAAGTTCGAATTCCACAGAGGCAGGATAGGGGTTGCAGATAATCCATATCTTGATGAGAGGGAGTGTTGAGAATGCAGCAAGATGATGGAGCTTAGTGAAATGAAGTCGCCTTCACTAAGTGGGCCCGCAGGCAAATTCTGGCGCAAAGTCTATTTTTAGACTATATCTATTTTTAGACATACGGAGCATAATTTGGGAATTCTACTTGGAGATTCTTGGAGTATGCGACATGTCGGTAAAATAGATGAGACCCTAATTTTTAGGACCCAGGCTATTTTTAGACTGATCTCCTAAAAATATGGAAGTCAAATATTATTTACCCTTAATAATATTTTGACTATAAACAACAGTTTACTCTCTTGGCGCACTTCAGTTTGAGTCATGGAGGTGACTCATGCAAATGACACAAGGAATCACGTGGTTCCTAGGGTTTGATGGCATCTTGCATGGTTGGCTTCAGTTAGACTTCAGTGGCAGAAGTTTTGGAGGAGTTAACGGGACAGATAGTGGAGTTGTGTTCTGTTTGTTTTAGTTGAACTAAGTTGAGATTGGTTAAACCTTTAATCAACTGAATATAGTGGAAGTAAATTAAATAATATTTAATTTACTAAATATTAACTCATTAGTCAACTCAAGAAGAACATGAGTTCCTCTGATCATGATGATTCGGTGGAACCGATTGGAAGAGGTAGATGAAAGGAGTGAGTAAAGCTATCGGTTGGTAGATTTGTTTTTTACATAAGATTTGCCATTACACTTGGAGGAATTGTCCATGACAATTGCGTAGTCAAGGCAAGGGGATTCGAACCTTGAACCTCTTCATATACAGGCCATGATTGCGCAATAGAGGCAAGGCAATTGGCGGGGAGTTTTGAACCTCAGACTTGTTCAAAACTGAGTCAGATTGTGAGTAACTTCATGAGAGAGTCCTGAGTACTTGTGAGGAGTATTGTACTTGTTTGGTTACTTGATTTCTCCATTATAATATACACAATAGCTGCGGGGTTTTCAGCTATAGGCTTTCCCCATACATACCGAGTTAATGTGTGATTGATTTGATGTGAGATTGCTTCTGTTATTTCCGCATGTGACAATTAATTGTAGAAGAAGGTTATGTGTTATGTATGCAATTCGAAATTGATATATGACCAGGTTAATCTTCAGTGAATAAGTGATTTATTCAGCTAATTTCTACAAGATCCTGACAAAGTATGAAGATACATTATCATATTTTTTCATCTTCATTTTTCTTAGTTCATTCTTGAGACTAGCAACTTGTCCAATGTTCTTGACAGTGAATAATTTAAAGAGAGCTTCATACATCCCTTTTTCACTTTCTATATTGGATATATAGGGAATTAGATTGTCCTTCACTCCATCTACAATTAGATTCATAGCCAATATATTTGTTTCCTTATATTCTTCCTTTCTTGCATTTCCTTGAAAAAAATCAAATACTTTGTGTTTTGCAAGGATGAGATCCATCTGCTTCTTCCACGCTCTATAGTTTGTGGTCCCTTCTAGCTTATTTTCAGTCTTCATTGAAGTTGCCATATATTTTCTAGATGTAGATTCTTCCCTTATTATCTTGTCTTGAAGCTTTTCTCCGATCATTCATTCTTTAAATAGACCTTCAAGCTGCCTTTTTCTTTCCTCCTTTACCTTAGCTATAGTACCATGTTAAAAAATCACAAAGGCAAAAATATTTTCTTATGTTGACAATTACTTGTGATATTCTTACATTCTTATTAGCTTTATTTATGTTATTCTTTATCTTATTCTCATCAAGCAATCATCAAATCAAAAGGATGAAGATCAATGACACCAAAAGTAAGCACTCAGCTAGGGTTAAAACCCCTCTGAAAGGGAAAACCCAATTAAACTCTTCCACCAGTAGATTCAAATCAAATTGAGACAAACCAAGACCTTTGACTAGACCAAAAGACCTTCCTCACTCCACCGAGTCAGCCTTCTAAGATGATTATGCAAACTTCATTAGTCTCTTCTTGTCAACCAACTTCAATGTAGCTGCAACACAAAATTTCAGCCCTATTGTAGATATGAAATTTTGGCTCTCCAACAACAATCCAAAAACTCGAACATGTGGCAAAAGAGAGAAACTTGTCCTCCTTTTGCTTGACAAGTGTCTCCTTCTTCTTCGCTGGGGTTTTCTCCTTCTCCTTAGGTATTTAACTCTCCTTTTTCTCCTTTAACAATTGTAGATCAAACTTGCTTTTCTTATACTCCAAACAAGGTCAAGTTGTTGCCTTTATATAGTAGATTTTGGCTTCCAATTAGGCCGACTTGGTGGAGGAGGCCTAAAAGACTAACTTTTCATAAAAATAATTTTTCTTTCTTGACATACAATGCCCAAGAAGGGTCTATTACATGATGACATAGACAAGGACTCAACATAAACCCTAGAATCCTACAATGGGGGCTTTGACCTAGAAATAAAATAATAAAACATGAAACCCATGCTAATAAATAATTATTTTCTTTCATAATATATATATATATTTTTTCTTTTGATAAATATTTTACATAATGACTCAAATACAGCTATGAAAACTGACACTAGTTACATTCTTCAACATAACTTCTGCTAGCCTAATAAAGTTCCTGTAGGTTAAGGTGGGAAAAAAAGTAACTGAGGGAGCATGATTCGCTTTGAAAAAACACTATAAATGCTAAAGTGACAAAAATGGGGATATGTCCTAGGCTAATGAAGAGTCACTTTTAATTTATAAAGTGAAAAAGTTACTAAAGTGACTTTATAAAAATAAAATGGTAACAATGTGACAAAAGTGGCAAACAAGTTATAAAAAAAGGAAAATAAGAAGTTTCTCATGATTCTAATCTTTTTCTTATTGAAGAAAATAAATTTTAGAGAGCTATTGGATAAAAGTCTAGGGTTTTGGAAACCCTACTTGTAAATTGCTAATTTCTATGTTGAAACCATACACCATAGCTAGTTGGAGAGTAGAATCACTCAGATTTTGCCTGAAGAAAAATAATCATAAAAGATAATATAGATAATGGTTTTATCAATTGATTTTATCTTCTGATATTTGGTATTGCATACTTCTTGTACAAGTTGAGATCCCATTCTTGAAGCACCAAGAATTGCCACAAGTTCAGAGGTCAATTTCCATTATAAAGAAGGTCGAGTTTTCCTTGTGACCAACTGGGAAAGTTATGTACTCAAAAACCAAGTTTTCCTTTGTTATTAAGACGCCGAGTATCCATACAATGATATGTGGTTAAACGGTAAGTTTTGCTAGGTGAAACCAACAAGACCGCGGTTAAAATCCCATTGAGTATATGGCCTGCTATAATCTCGGCTCAAGGAGTAAACTCCCCCCCCCTTCCGTGAGTCTCGACTCTTGCTAAATCATAAGATTTGATATATATAGCTTGCAGGTTGTTGGATGTACCCTTGGTGTTATAAGGTAGCCACGAGGATTGATCCTGGGACCTCCCTTAGATTAGTCTAAAGAGTTAGCAAATCTCTTCAAAGGGGCTGAGTTACTT